>CM043016.1:16337768-16439117 GCA_023690525.1 Holotrichia oblita | reverse complement strand
AGTTAATACTGATCTTAATGTGTGTATAGATCCTTTTACGAAATTAATACTGATGGTTTACACTAATGGTTTACTAAGGTTATATAGATACCTGTGTTTACCAATTTCAACTTCGATAAATGTTCTGTTTCCTTAATAATAATAACATTGCAATATTGTAGCAATATTGACGTTTGACCAGTTCTCTCATTCTTTTTTAGTGATTTCTGTTGGTAAACCATGAAAGACTATGTCTAATAGTATTTCAGAAGAAGAATTTTTTGAGATCTCGGTAGTCCTCTACCTTCGTTGATATTCTATCCGTTGGGGATATCATGATCATCATCTCTTTCTTGATGTCTTCAGCATTGCATCCTTTTTTTGCTGCTGGGCACGTTTGAATTCCTGCAGATGCTATTGCCGGGATATTAGTGGGAGGTGAGGTTTCTGAGGACCATGTAAGCAGAATGTAGATTCTGTCTAGGTTAGTGCCTCTAGGGGGGAGGGAAGGATGGCTTTCATCCTCGTTGTATCTTTTTCGTGAGCACCTGGATGTTTGTTTCTCTTATTAGGGGATAGATGGATTTGAGCTTCTACCACGATGTCTTTCGGCGAAAGTGTGATGGCAGGAGGAGATGGAGCCGAAAGAGGAGTCCGCACCTCAGAGGCAATGAAGAATCTGCCACGGCAATATTTTTGAGCGAAGCAAGCCCATCAGCCATTTAAAAGTCTACGTAGAGGTACAATTTCTACGCGCGAACGAGTCAAAGTTTTCCATTGCTTCGGCAGCCTATTGAAAACCTTAATTGCAAAATCCTGCGGGGACTGTTGAAATAAAGTTAACCTAGACCTAGGAGTGGCTATCTCGCTTCGACGTTTGGTATTATATTCGTGTTTATCTTTATTTAGTTGAAAGTTGGTATAATTGTCAAAAACGTAGAGAGCAAGTTCAAGGATAAAGATAGAAGGCAAAGTAAGAGTAATTTCTGACTAATCCAAGCCGGTCTGCAAAACTCTGCGTTTCTGGCCAATGAAGACATCCCTAGCGATGGTTGAATTCCCCCAAAAGATGATTCCATGAGATAGCCGACTAAAAACATAGGCATAGTACATGCCAAGCATCTGCTGATGTGTCAAGATAGCCTTTAAATTTCGAAATTGTATTCGTGTTTATCTTTATTTAGTTGAAAGTTGGTATAATTGTCAAAAACGTAGAGAGCAAGCTCAAGGATAAAGATAGAAGGCAAAGTAAGAGTAATTTCTGACTAATCCAAGCCGGTCTGCAAAACTCTGCGTTTCTGGCCAATGAAGACATCCCTAGCGATGATTGAATTCCACCAAAAAATGATTCCATGAGACAGCCGACTAAAAACATAGGCATAGTAGATGTCAAGCATCTGCTGACGTGTCAAGATAGACTTTAAATTCCGAAAAAAAAAACATAAAAAGTTGATTTTGGATAATAGGCTCTCACAATGGGCTTTCTAATTCAGAGACCGATCCACCCATACGCCTAAGAATTTTGTTAGAACCGCATTGTTAAGTCCTTTATTATTTAAAGATAAGTTTAAATAAAAGCCTGGAATGGGCTGGAGTTGATAGGGGTGGAAACGTAAGTAAGTGACCAGAAGCTCGTTCATTGTAAACCATGAATACACACACACGTGCTGGCCAAAATATCATCATCATCATCCCCGCCCGTCACCACCAAAACAACATCGTCGGCATATAAAGTGGTTGAAACTTTGTCCAGTTTCAATGATAAATCGTTAATAGATACTAGAAAAAGTACAGGACCCAGTATCGATCCTTGAAGAACTCCAACATTACTAATCAATTTTTTAGGACATTATTTCTGTTGCAGCGGATATTTACATATTGAGCTCTGTTACTTAAAAATGATTCAATCCAATTCAAAGCAATTCTCCTAATCCCATAAGCTTGTAATTTCCTTAAAAGAATAGTGTGACTCACACAATCAAAAGCTAAAATCTAAAAAAATTCCAACTGGATAAGTACCGTTTTCAATCGAAGTAACAACTTCTTTGAAAAAGGCATTAAAGGCAGTAACAGTTGAACGATTTCTCCTAAAGCCATGTTGGCAATCTGTTATAATATTAAAGTTAGACAGAAATTGTTGTGTATGTAACAAATTGGGAGAAAACTGTTCACGAAATAATGACACGTAATTTGAATGTCAACTAACTAACTTATTATTTATTTTATTATAACAAATGATAACTGTAAATATAGTAACGTGTTCATATACAACACTCTTTCCCTTCTCAGAGAAAACTAACAATTTTACAAGTCTAACCTAACAGGAGATCTAATTACACGTGAAGATCTTCGCAATTCAGAAGTGCCACTGAGCAAGGTTGGACTTGTGCAGAAGGTGCCGACATTTGAATTGGATCAGCTGACTGTTCTGATTTTCTGTCTTTATAAAATGAATTTGGCATTGAAACTTCAGTAGTGGGATGAATGTTAACACTACCTACGGATTTGAATGTGACTTGGTTATCACGCAAGACAGGTATTGATGTGTTACTGCTTGTACTTACTGGAGTATCTTCACCAATCGATCTGATTTGGTCAATATGTCTTCTCTAGATTCGAGAATCGTCTAATTTAACTAAATAATGTAATTTACCTAGTCTCCTTTCAACACGACCAAATTTCCACTTATCTTAGTTAATGTAATCTCGGACTTGTACTCTTTCACCAACTGTCAACATCATATGAAACAAAAGTTTGCGCGTTATCGGAAACTAATATGTTAGGAATACCGAAACGTGCAAAAATTTTACGTAATACTACAATTGTAGATTATGTAGTCATATTTTTGACCATGTGAATTTCAGGCCAACGTGTATAAGCGTCTACAACAATTAAATAGAAACTGTTCATAAATGGACCTGCAAAATCTACATGAATCCTTTCGAACGGAGCAGTAGGTGTTTTCCGTGGATGTGTTTCCACTTTTCCGGGATTATTTTTAATTTTATTGCAATCGCTACAATTCTTGCAAATCTTTTCTATATCATATGAAATACCAGGCCACCAACAATGTCCTCGCGCTAGGCCTTTCATTTTTACAATACCAAAATGTGAAGTATGTAATTCATCCTGTAAACTCTTCGGAACTACTACTACTACTACACAAATGCTCTGACTTCTGTTTTGTTACTAGGAACTTTAGCGTTCCGATTAGCTTCCATTTTATCTTTCGTTTTATGAATACCGAATTTATCTATAATGTAACCGCAATACTCGATTTGTTCCGCAAAAAAAATAAATTTTTCGTAATTTACGCGTATATTATGCTTCGCTAAACGACTTAGTACTTCTTCTAACATTTCAAAATGAGTATCATCATCCGGACCTGTAATTTTTGCATCGTCGAGAAATACTATTTTGAAAGACATACCGAGTGTTATGTCTTTCAAAAAATTCTCAAATTCGCGTTGCCAAATTGCAGGTGCGTTCCAAAAATTAATCTGGCACTCCTGTTTAACCCCTTTGGTGTACTTAAAGTAAGATATTTTCTATCTTCCGGACGAACTTCCATTTGTAAATAAGCCTGTTGTAGATCCAATTTCGAAAATTTTTCCCCATCGGCCATTGAAGAGAATAAAACTTCAATCGACGGTAACGGATATTCATCGATAACTAAATTTGGATTGAACGTACACTTAAAGTCACCACAAATTCTAATATTTCCGTTTGCTTTAACAATAGGGACGATCGGTGTCGCATATTCTGAGCTATTTACCTTTTCTAACACACCTTCTTTTTCCAAGTAATCGAGTTCCTTTTCAACCTTAGTAAGTAAAGCATAATTAAAATTAATTTTAGAAGTCCACCGTGGATCACCGATAATGTGAAATTCATGATGAAGCTCAGGGATCGGGCACTGGCTAAGTTCAGAAAAACCCATTCTGACACTGACTGGAGTTATTACAAAACTCTGAGAAATTTTACTACACAATCAATTACACGAGAAAAGAAAGCGTTCTTCAATCACACCTTTATGCAACAATCAGCCAGGACCCAGTGGAAAACACTCAAACAATTGCACGTCACCAAACCCTCCATTCCTCCAGAATGTCGCAGATATTAACGATTACTTTTTAGACAATATTCCTGCCAGCGACTCGGACCCTGAATTAGTTTCCTTTTATGAAACTCGTAGATTGAACCCCAACTGCGAAGAATTCAGCTTCAAACCTATTGAGGAATCCGAACTAATTAAAATTATCTCAGAAATTAAGACGAAAGCCTCGGGTTACGACTCATTAACTATTGATATGATCAAACTTTCACATCCTGTCCTTTCTCCGTTTATGATGCATATCATTAATTCCTGTTTACTTGAAGGCTACTTCCCCTATCTTGGAGGAAAGCGGTTGTACTGCCCATTCCCAAGTGTTCTAGTCCTGCAAGTTATAAAGACCTACGACCCATAAGTATTCTCCCGGTGCTTTCTAAAATTCTGGAGAAAGCGATGTTCTACCAACTGAAACAATTTCTAAATGTCAACAGAATTTTGCCTGACATACAGTCGGGATTTCGATCGGGCCACTCTTGCACCACTGCATTACTTGGTGTCTCAGACGACATTCTCTCAGCTATTGATGATGGTAAGGTAGTGGCTTTGACCCTGCTGGACTACAGCCGCGCATTTGATACTCTGGACTACGATATGCTTCTATCAATCTTACATTATGTTGGGCTCTCGCACACGACTGTCAATATGTTTCGTTCTTACCTCAGTGAAAGAGAGCAATGCGTATCGTTAAATGGATCGCCTTCAAATTTTAGGGCCGTTGCGCGTGGGGTCCCGCAGGGCTCCATCTTGAGTCCTCTCTTGTTTAGTGTATATACATCTTGCTTTCATAAAAGTCTCTCCATCTGTAGTATACATATGTATGCGGACGATATTCAGATTTACCACTCCTTCCCTGTTTCGAATTCCTCCGCAGCTATTAACGACATTAATCACGATATCCAAGCAATTGCGAAGATATCTTCTCAACATGCACTTGTTCTGAATCCATCCAAGTCGGTGGTGTTACTATTTGGAAACAGAAATTCTCTTTCTTTACTTTATACTACTGCAAAATTTAGTATTAATGGTGTTGAGTTGCCAATTCAAGTTGAAGCTAGAAATTTGGGTATTATTTTTGATACGCGGCTTCGGTTCGAAATGCATATACTTAAAGCTATTAGAGTCGCATATATCAACTTAAAACTAATTTTTCCCCATAGACACTATTTGAACATTGAGACAAAGCGACGCTTGTGTGACTCATTAGTTCTCTCACATTTCTCTTTTGGTTGCGAACTGTACGGTCCTTGTATTACTGCCAATAGCGCCGCTCGTATTCAGAGAGTACAGAATTCTTGTGCTCGCCTAATTTTTGGGCTACGAAAATTTGACCATATTTCACACAAGCTTGCAGAGTTGAAGTGGCTCAACATGAATGATAGGCGGCATTTGAGAATGACCTGTCTGTTTCATAAAAAAAAAAATATTTCTTAAAATCATTTAAACTTAAAAGTGTGACAGACGCGCCTGAATCCAATTCAAATGTAAGTTTTACCTCATTCACTTGCACTTCTACCATGAATTTCTCTCGATACCGATGATGTTCAGCTTGTAGATTAAAAACTTCATCTATCTGATCCATTCGGTCAGTATCTATGGACTTCATGCACACCTTGCTCAAATGACCTTTCCGTTTTCATTTAAAACAAGATAAATTTTGCATATTACATTTTGTTGCTAAGTGCTTCTCAGAACCACATCTAAAACATTTACGGGAATTATTAGTATTTTTGACATTCTGAAAAGTCACTGGATTTGACACTATATTCACTTTCTTCTTTCGACCTGTAGAATTTCCAAGAAGACTCGGTCCTGTCGAGAATGAGTTTTTTAATTTGAAATGTAAAAGATTAGCTGGTTCAGTAAAGGAAAATGGATGTAAAAATATGGTATGAAATAGTAATTTCAAGTTTCGCGACGATGAGACAAATCGGAAGTAACCCAAGTTTTCCTATTACTTGTTGTTGATTGCTTTTTTATTAAGGGAAAAATGAAGATTAAAGTAAAACAAAAAAGTACTATTAAATTTATCAAAACATTCTTCGAAAATGGAAAGAGCATCAATCACAATCCGAACTTCATTCATTAAGTCGTTAAAAAAAGAACTGATATTGTCACTACTATAAATTCTTTTGTGAGTAACCAAATTGGAATTAAAATCATTCAATGCAAAAGGAAATTAAATTAGTCAGATATACAATTATCGACAACTAAAGTTTTCACATCTTTGTTAGTGTAATTACTATAAAAGTAATCTAAAATAAACTTATCACGTGTAGAAGAGGTAATAGCGTTGTTTAAGTTGTAAGTTTGTAAGATATTCTTTAAAATAAAGTGATCTCGGCAAGGATCAATGTTAAAATCGCCAAGTAGAATGATTGGTATGTGCAAGTTCCAAGCAGTAATTTATCATAAAAAAGTGAAAAATCACTAATAGAATTATTGGGAGGTCTATAACAGAGCAAAACTAGAATTGATAAAAATTATTTGATTTCCAGTACAAACCGCAGAACTCAACTTTGCCACTAATGGAAAATTCGTCAAGATTGATTAGAGTGGTAACAATTCCAATTCTACTCCAGATAGTCACCCCACCGTCTCTACCGTTAGGTCTAGAATCACTGACGCCTGACTTGATTGAATCACCGTCAATTAAATCTAAATAAAAAATAAATAAAAATATTTGGTACCTACCTCCTTTGTCACGTAGACCCAACTTCTAATCTTGAACTGAAAGTACAATATAATCACTACAATTTGCAGCAGCTTCGTAAAATTTATAGCCAAAGCAATTGTTTTTGGAACACCAATGCACTCAACGACACGAATAAGAAATCCACTATAATAACAAGTGTCGTGAACTTAATAGCCAAATGCATAATGACGGTAAAAATTAAGAAGGCATTAAAATTTAAAACCGAGCTTGTTACTCTTTGGTAAAGACTAACGTAAGTAATAACACTTCTGATGCTATCGCGGATATTTATTGGCGTCATCTTTCGCTTTAAATTAAGAATTAATCCATTCAAAATTCGGTATTGCTGTTGTATTTCGTTCAGTATCATAAACTGGATGTAATCAGTGATGTAATATCCTAAACATATAATGTTAAAGGTACCAAAACGTCCTAAACCGATTCCTTTAAAAATATTATTGTAGACTGCTCCAATAGCTATACTCACTGCTAAAATGGTTACAAGAAAAATAGCAAGTTGATAATCTATAACGTTGTATAATTTCTCCTGTATGCCTAAAATATCATCCAATTCTTGGATTTTTAATATTAATTTTTTGTGCTGATTTCTGTATATTAATAAATGTAAACGCTGCAATAATGATGCTACCACAACAATGCCCAAAATGAACCCACTCAACACGTACAAAATTTTAGATTGTTTGCAAGTTTGTTCTTCGAAATAAAATATGTAATGGAGCACACATCCTAAATAGAGGAGATGCATCGGTAATGCTACAATTATGTTCTTCCAAACGTTACCGTTTTTAATACTGAAGAAAACACAACCGTAGATATTTCCAATTATAAACGCGGTATTCATTTGTTTAAAAAATGTTTTTTCTTGTTTTTGAAAAGAATCGTTTTTAAAGTCGCGAAATTCATATTGTTAAATGACTTAATCTGTTGGTGTTACTATACTTAATGAAGGCATAGAATCTAGAAAGCTGTAATATAATTTGAAATAATCGATGATATATTTACTCAAGTGAAACCTAGTTTATACAATGTCGATTCAATGCAATAAAAATTTTATTTGATTGCATTTGTTTGCTAATCGATGCACTTTATTTAATAAAATTTTTCTTAATGGGAGGAGAAGGATATGATAATCTATCCATTAATACCGGTTTTATCCTTTTGTAATATACAGGGTGATTCAGAATGATATATTAATATTTTAGGCACGTATACAGGGAGTCAAAATCAAAAAATAGAAGTCCCTATAAACATAGGTCCTATTCTTAATCGTTACAGAAATACTATACTATAATTTTTGACGTTTATACTTTCTGAAAAATGAGCTCGTGACACGGCAAGAATTTTTATTCAAAGATATCCAGATAAGCATATGGAACATAAACATGGTCGCCAATTTCTGCACAAATTTGAAACAACTGAAATAATTGGAAACCATGGAGCCAATCAAATCTTTTCGTCAAATTATAAGTTTATCTCTTTCCAGGGCTGAGCTCGAGAGCTCCTCAATGCTCATGTCCTCGAATGAAATAGCAATTATCTATTCAGGCGATGTGATATTTTATGAAATGATGGGGATAGATCGTCGAAGTTTAAAAGGGCTTTCGGGATATGGCGATCCTTGAGGGCGGCCTGTCAAGCTCATAGTCAGAAGCTGAAAAGCGTCATGATATAGAGATGGTACCTCAAAGCCGCGACGAAGATCTGTGGAGCAGTATTTCGTTCTGCTGTGCCTCGATCCTCTCAAGATGTATTCTGACTACACAGGACTATGGATCGAGTTGGTCTTTACTTGATGTAAATCCATTTTCATTGTGAAATGAAACAAACAAATGTTTAAGATTTACACTATATTTAATAACAACGACAGCTGTTTCGCTACACTGTAGCTTCGTCAGGTTGACATATACAATAATAACCATCTACATATCCTTGACTCTTATACAGGGTGTCCCGGATTTTATTTTACAGGCTGTAACTCCACACCCGGTATATTTACGATTAAATATTTCAAATAAAAGTTGCTTTACCTCTTAAAGTGTACGAAATGACAGAGTCAGCTTTACATTTGCTTATCGTCTTGAAGGTCTTTTGAAGGTCAACTTTTGTTTTTTTAATGGAAACCTATATTTTTGAATGCAGCGTTATATTAACCAGAAAGATACAAATAGAAGAATTTTTTAATTACATTTCCAGTTTTTTAAATAAATGCTGAGAAACTTGTCGGAATACTAGAGAACGATTTCCAGTACGTGCCCATCCATCACATATGACTTTCAGTAATGTGGATTCAAAAATGAGAACTGGCTCCTTTCCTAATAATGTACAACATAGGAACCATCAACCAAGTGTTAGAAATGAAGAAAACATTATTAACGTTTCGGCCTACGTAGGGAAAAACCCTCACGTTTCTCTTCGTGTTCTGGCAGCAGAAATTGGACTTAGCAAAATTGGGTCATCGTTGGGTGTCAAACCTTGAACTAGATGAATTTTAAATGGATGATATCTGTGTGCTTTTAAAATTGTGTGTACGATCGTTTTGCTATATAGATTACGATTTTTTCTAGAAGAAAACTGAAGCAACGCATTTGCCAACACATTGTTGCGAGTTTAGTATGTGCATCCATCGCTAAACATAATTACAGTCTTTGTAATTGCCTTAATATTTTTCTGAAGAAAGTCAATTATGCATGATGCAAATTCATTAGCTGTCACACCTCCTTCAGCTTCATGCCATACATAACAATCTACGTCATGATTGGCATTATTGAAAAAGTGTAAAGTTATGTACTATCAGTTTTTGTTTCCAATAAAGAGTGATGGGTCTATTAAAGCAGCTTGTGTGCCAGCTTTCAGTGCGGCTTTCGCAGCTTTATTTTGTTTGTTGGTGTTCTTCCTACGTGCCGTCGTCAATGTTTCCTATTTCGTGCATGATACATAGATCACACTGATCTTTTGTATGCTGAAATAGCCCTATATTTAATTTTTGGATCGTTTTATCAAATGTTGTACAAGAGAGAGACTTCCTGGTCTGTTGCTCACAATAGTCTTTGTACAGCTTCTACACATCTCTTTTTAACTTAAATATTGACTCTAAACGGATCGATGGCCGTAGTGGTCAGGCGGCTGACTATCGTTGTGAGAGGACGTTCAGAGAGTTTAATCCCGGATCGACTTGCCATTCGCTGTTGGGAGCAAAGTGATTAACAGCGCGGCATCATAAAAGGCGATATGATGCTGTCACAAAGCCAATTGAACACAACATACACACACAAAAACTACACCGCGAGAGTTGCAGTGATAGCCAGACAAGCGATACAGCTTACGGAGTCACTGCAACTAAGCACCCACCACATTAAAAAAAAAAAAAGTATAATTTTGTGGAACTAGATCTACAACAATGCGATGACAATTTTTTAGCACCCCAATATTGTCTGCCTTAAGGTGGCTTCCTATATAGTCATTACTGATTTGTTTTTTCGGAATTAAGAGTCCAGCTTCTCTTGGTCCACCCACGAAGAGCAAATGTTTTAAGAAACATTTCTTTACAAACCGGCAGCCTCTGATTGTTCGTTTCTAAATGATATTGTAACGAGAAAGACCTTCTTGAGTTGTCACTCGTCGTATTTCGTCTTCTAGCAAGTGGTTTTGCATCCACCAATGTCGAAACGTAAACCTTCTTCTGTTGCCAGTCCAAATATTTCCAAAAGTGCTTAAATATATTCAATTTTTTTTGTTCAGTAAAAAACTTACATTTATGGTTCGATTTTTCAGTTGTACATTTCCGAGAGGTACACCATTTTCCTCCCTTCTACTAGCTTCCGTCCTTTATATTCTTCCCCTAATCTTCTCTTTGCTATGTTTACATTTTTTTCCCAGTTATGTGAATATGATTCGCCTTTCTCCTAGCACGCTTTCTTATTTTGCTTGTGATGACACCCTCTCCTATTTCCTCGCCCAAAGTGATATCATTATCTACTGTGATGTCGGAGTCTAATTGAATTTCAAAATCGGCATCCTGTAGGCCTTCTGACGTATTTAAGGAGTTTTCCTTTGCCTTTTCCCTTCATGGGAATCCATGTCGACTTTACTACCCTTATCATTAATGGATCCACAACTCGATTCTCGAGCTTGAGCAGATTTGATAAATGAGATGTTGTCAGAAAGTTGTGCTCCAAAGTTCCTCCGATATCATTTAAATTGTTAGTATGGGAGACCGTTTCAAAATCAGTGTCTTGCGATCGATCATATTTAGGCAATTCTTCAGTGTTAGTATTTGTATTAAACGCCATTATGCCCAAATTACACGAGATTGCTTAACCACAAACACCATATCGTTTATGTCCAGGAATGAATGCCAATCCAGTAAACCTACCCCAAGCTAGACCAATTGAAACATTTTGGTGACTATTAAGCAGGATAGTCTACGACAATTGTTAGAGTGCAAGATTATATAAATCAATGTTGACAAAACGTGCCTACTTGTGAGACCTAATAGATTGGTAACAATAGCAATAAAATAATTCTTTTAATAAGCAAACCACTTACCTCCGCTGTCAGTTTCATCCAGTTCTTCAGCTGCGTTCGCAGATATAACAGAATGCCTACTATCCTACCCATCAATGCTAGATTCAGCGAAATATCAAACTTTTTATCCACCACCAACACGTTGAAAATCACGAATACAAGATCTAACATCCATATCATCGCCAGAATAGCAGCTGTTAGATTGAAAACAAAGCTGAGACTGAAGAAGCTGTTCAAGCTCGTTGCTGAGCTCCTCAACATCTGATTAATTCTAACAAGTACAGAAATGTCTTCTTCAATCATTCCTGAAGTTAATTTCTGATTTATCTCAGTAATCTTCTGATTTAGCGCTACATATTGCCGCATTTTCTCTTTTAAAATAAACGAAATTAAGAAATCGTTTACGCCGAAAGTTGTGAAGACAACACCTAAACCTGCGCAACGACCTAGAGTGTCCTGCACCGTTTTGGCTTCCACATTATACATGATAATCAACATAATGCTAACCACCAAAATAAAACCAAGTGCCGTGTAATCTATGCGATAACATTCTATTTTTTTCATATTTAATAATTTATTCAGTTCATCTATCTTGATTATCAACTTTCTGTACTGGTTCCTTCTAATTAGAAAGTACAATGAGTGCCAAATTGCTGCGGTTAACATGAGTATCACACGCAACAAATCAGACTTCTCTAAAACTTGCGTAGTCTTGAATTTCGCATCGTCAAAATCATAGAAGTAATGTATGGTGTATCCTATGAACGAAATTTGTAAAGGTAGTGCCACAATGATGTTTATATAGACAGGTTTCTTCTTGATGCTAAAGAAAACGCATCCGAATATATTGCTTAGGATCAATGGATAATTTATCTTCTCTAAAAATGTTTTTCGGCCTTTCTTTAGCAAAACTGCTTTGATCCTCTTAAAAAGGTGAATTATCATCTTCGATAATGTCGTGAGTACTACAAACTTGTATCTATTCAAAGAGCTTAATACCACTTTAGGAGAATTAATAAGATAAGTGGATTCATTTACTTAATGAATTGACGCTAAACAGTTGTGGAAATAAAGTGATGATGGTAGTTAATTCTGACAACGTACTTTATTAATTTGCTTGGTATTAACAGTTCAGAATGTAAAATTATATTGGGTTATACAGGGTATTGTTTGTTGAGGACGTGATAATTCAGGAGCAAGTTGGACAAGTTCTGAAGTTGGCAAACTGGCTTTCGTGTGGTTTTCAGCAGATTTATGATTTCCTTTGTTTTGGTAAATAAGTCCTTCCAATGATTCTAAGACCAGATCGAGAACTGATTGCCTTAAACTTTTATCTGATCTCCTGTTATTGATTTCGACAGTGGCATCATTTAAGATCTTAGTCTGATTGGGGCTTCTTATAGATCTTCTTATGTGGTCGTCGTGGATACATCTTCTGGTCGCTAAGGTTGGCGGATTGGTTAAGCTTAAATTCCCTCCAGTTGATGGTCGACAACTTGAGCATATTTTGACTAATAGACTTAATAAACAGAAGAAGACGTTCTCCAATTATATATAAGTACGCAAACCCAAACGATAATTAGGAATGGGGTGGCCATGCGAACCTGTTTCACCGCGATCTTTGCAGGTCTATTGTGATTCCCTGTTATCCTAGAGGATGCTCTCTAATTTTGCCTTCTTAATTAGGCCTATCATTTTTATGTAGCCGTTAGCTGTGGGGTTCTCTACGCCCATTGCTAGAAACCTTGCCCTCGCTAGGCACAAAACATGAAGGGGGGTTTTTCCTACCTCTTGACAGAATCTGCAGAGAGCATCAACTGCCAGGCTGATGTTAAACATACGCCTATTCAGTCTGCAATGACAGGTCAACAGACCTACTGTCACTTTGACAGTCTTGCTATCTTTATTTAGTCGGTCTTCAGTAAACTCAGGCTTCTGTTCCCTTAGGAACTCCTTTGCCTGTCTTTGTCTTGGTTATCTTTTCCACTATTCCTTGGACATGTTATATGTCCATTCGTAGATGGAGTTTTTAATTTGCAATTTGGAAATCCAGACTAACTTGAGGACACATGGATTTAGGGCATTCATTACTAACGATAAAAGAAATGGAAAAGAAGAAGAGAAGAACTTATGGGGACTCATTTAATTCTAAATTCTTTAATTAAGTTGGTATGACAACATTATATGCATACAAACTATGATACTGTATCATTAATACAAAAAATAATATTAATTGGTTCGACTACGCGGTTTCGACCTTTTCGTTCTCGTCAGTGTCCTTCCAAATGCAACATCTAAGAAATGGCGCTACTTCCGACCTTGTCCACTAGATGGAATAAGGATAGAATTAGTCCATAGTCGGAGGTTACTATGCAATATATCGTTGGCTTAGTATTATAAGGTTCTATGTTACAATTGGGAACTATTAGAGTTATCAATGTAAAAAGGTTCTACAAAGAACATAGTTCCTTATCAGTGAAATTTAAAGCTGTATAAGAATAAAATATGATGCTATGAGTGTTATTCAAAAGTTCTATGTACTGAAATGTTAATACTGTCACTATTATATGTAATAACTCTAATTAGAAACTGAGTATGATTCTGACAAAGATAAAGAATTTGAGTTACCTGGTGATCAAAATAGGTATGAATAATTTTTAACTTTCTAAACTTTACATAATATTTAATATTTAGTTCAAGTTCGATTGATGCAGCTAATATTATACACAACGAAGAAGGAGAAAAGAAATTAACACGAAAAAGATAACGGGAACCAAAAACGTAGAAATGTAACGTTAGAAAATTTAAAAGACAACGAGGGCAATGCTATATATCATCCAAGATTAAAATTGCTCCTGCAAAATCAATTAAAACACTAACTTCAATGTAGTTCAATAATATCTACTACTGAACGAGAGGAAATCTTTGAAGGATATTATTGGTTAGATCATTTTGGAAAGAAATGTTTTTAATTTCAAATTGCCAGCTGTCAGAACCCACAAGCCGAAGAATAAATAAAAACAATACGAGTTAAAAAAAAAACAGAAAACATACAAATACTACTAAGTTTGTAAAAAATATTTTTTATCTACGCTAGATATAAGTCAAAAATCTGTTTATAATGCACTTGAAAATAGAAATTCCAACACAAACATAGCAAACCAGGTACAACAAAGAAAGATATCAGAGCAAGGCATGCAAAATGTCAAACAGGGTGTAAATTCACATTACTGTCGAGCATACAGTAAAAGAGAATATTTGGAAAGTAGTTTAAAATGTACGAACTCTACTCTGAACAAATGAACGAGAAAGGCTTACCAACAATTAAGGAGTCACAATACAGATATATTTTCAATAATTATTTTAATCTGTATTTTCATAGACCAAAGAAAGACAGATGTAATGTTTGTGAATTAAGAAACTTGGAAATAAACGAAGAACGAAGAGATGAACATCAGGTCTAAGTATCCTACTTAGACCACATTAAATTAAAAGATGCTGCAAGACTCGATGGAAAAATAGACAGAGAAAACAAAAATAAAGCAGTATTATCTTTCGACATGCAGAATGTGCTAACATGTCCAAAGGCAGAAGTTAGTTCATTTTACTATAAGAGTAAATTGAGTGTCTACAACTTGACCGCTTATTTTTCTATTAGTGGATAAATATATTGTGCTTTATGGTCAGAACTAACAATGGGTCGTAAAGGTATTGACATCGCTAAGGTACTTATTAATTTTTTTTCAAGTAATTCAGGATTACCCGGATATCACTGAATAGAGTTGATAGTTGTGTTGCACAAAATAGAAATTCGATGTTATTCGAATGTTATTTTTATCATACCTCTTAACGATATAAAAATAATACTATAATCTCGTTTGCTGTATCAATATTCTTAAATGAATGCCCGATCTTTTTTAATTGCACTCGTTTGTGCGACTCCAACAACTATACTATGAGCACCTATTACAGGATATTTTTGGTTTTTTTACTTGGTTGTCTTTGATGGAAACAAAGTGTGCTATCAAAAAATGGATTGTAACATTTATTAACGGCATTAAATGTCTACCATTTGTCGGTTGACACATCTGTATTCTTCTGATGGAATTTAGCCATATATTACAATTTCTTCTTTGAGTAGGGTAAGGTAGGGTAATTATAAACGCTTTTTGTAAACTTGCATTTTAAAATGCTATATTTTGTGTTTAATGATGGGTCATTGACACATGTAATAATATCCGTATAGTTTGACCTTTTTGAAGTCTTTTTGTCACATTTCAAGTCTATCCATGTTTTTTTTTTCGACATCCCGTACACGGCAGACATATTTGTAATTTGTGCTTTTTATAGGTCCTCCAAGAAATTTTACCAATAAGTCAACTCCTTGCTAATTGCGTGCCATTCTGGCATTTTATATTCCACCTGCGGGTAGCTGTCGGCTGCAACTTCTTCGTCCCATTGTATTTCATTCATGTCTTCATCTGAATCATTACAAAGTCTCAAATTGTCATTTTCCTCTTCGCTTTCAGAGTCCTTCAGTTTTTCTCTGGAAGCTTTTCCTCCGCGAGGTTTACGTTTTCGGTTATTTTTCTCCTCTTTTAAACGTTCGGCTTCTTTGAGACGTTCCATAACTTCAACACTTGTCAAAACTTCACCGTATCGAGCCAGCTTCAATCTTGGTGTTACTTTTTTGGGCTCTGCTACCTTTTTGTACGGTTCGACGTCAAGTGTATTAGCAATTGCTGACGAGAAAACAGCAATAACATTTAAGGCTGGCGTAATACGATCGGGAGTTAAAGTGGCGGATGTAGATGGAGATGGCGTTAATAACTGTAGTGGTTGCCTTTCCGTCCTGTTCATTTTCAGAATATAGAACGGCTTTTCGCTGATGTTCTCTGTATCTGTTCAAATCAATGGGATTAAATCCACCTTCGGAAACTTCACAGAGTCAACAGGAAACATTCCTGTGTTTATAAATGCGCTATTAATATTATTTACTGTTATAGCTTCTTTCCAGACTTCTCCTAAGATTTCCGTAAATTCATTCTTTTTTAGTCGTCCTACCCTGTGGCCCATGTGCTTCTTTCCGTAGGCAATAAGTTTTTTCTCCCAAGCAGTTTTCACCGGACCGAATATACATTTATCAAGAGGTTGCAGCCTGTCAGTTAAATGGCTTGGAAATTTGACCAAGATGATTATATTGCTAAGTGCACACTCAACGATTCTCAAACTCATGTGACTCTTATGGCCATCATGCAACAGTAAAGCTTCCTTATCTTCTAAATTCTTTTGTAACCTTATATCTTTCACCAACTTTACGAATACAGATTGAAACCAATTGAAGAACTGAGGCTCCTCCATCCATCCGTTGGTAGACACAGAATAAACTGTGCCTGGGTAAGCCTTTGGTGAAGTCCACCTAGCCTGCACTGCGCCTCCTTTAAAGATAATGAATGGTGGTAAAACGGATCCATCAGCCGCTACGCAAGCCAGGACACATGTTGACTCACGCCCAGAACCACCTGAGACCCTTGAAAGAGGCTTTCCCCATTGGCCAATAGCGTTTATCCTTGATGGATCATTCCCGAAGCCACTTTCATCTGCATTGAATACCAATGCAGGATTATCAATTGAGTTTTCTAAAACAACCTTTGCCAAATTTTCATAAGAATTATAGATAACGTTTGGCTTCCTTTGGTCTTTCCTGGCTTTCTGAAGCTGTTCAGGATTCTTGAATGACAATTGTTTATGCCGTTTCATAAAGCCATAGTACCAATCCAGACCAGGACGTCCATCCTTAAATGGCGTTGGTAAATTGTTTTCTTTGACGTATTTGGCAACCAGGTCCCATAACTCTTCCTTGTCGCACGGGTATCCCATTCGTGCTCGGGCTTTTAGGCATTCCACCATTTGTTCTTCTTCCTCGGTTGTAAACACAGTGGAACGTCCACCTCCCATTTTCGTGTCTGGGTTATTTCTCCCTTTTATTCTATGGTAGATCACGGCCACAGGCACGTTATATTGGTGTGAAGCCTGACGATACGTGCAGTTCTTGTTCCTTACGTTATTGACAGCTAATAGAATATCTTCCTGTGAGTACCTCTGGTCAGTTTTTCTTCTTCATATACTTCCTAGGCATCTTTCTTGGTTCCTGTAATAGAACAAGTACTATTTTGATGCGACGAGTTTTTGTTTACAATTATCCCAACTAGGCGTTCACAGTATTCCCATTCGCAAATTTCGAAGGGGTAATTGTAAACACATATTTGTCGAGGCTGAAGGAACAAATTTGAGGTTACGTCCAGAAAAAACGTTTCTCTGCATCAAATACTTATCTCCAAAAGCAAAAAAGAGCTTCAAACTTACCTTTCAGTCTCTCTAATAAAACAACAAAAAAAGTTCCGTGACCGAAACAAATTCCAAACGATAAAACACCATCCAAAACTTACTATCACTGTTGGCGTAAAATCAACTGTAGCGGAGTAAACTATGCAAGGCCGAGGTGTGTCCACTGAAGTTGACGCACGAATCGCGTCTATTTTCAATTTTTAATAAATCTCAGTACTGTTTCCAATTACCCCTAGTTTACAATTACCCTACCTGACCATACTTGGATTGTGTCAAGATAGTTTACCCAAAATTTTACTCAGAGAAAATAATCCGAATAGGTTAAATGGCAATTCCTTGCCGACCAGTTTTGGTTCCCAAAACATGAGATGTCACGATTTGGGAATTTGGTTTACAACAACGTCATTGTTTCACGGGTGGTGGCATTATCCTGTTGAAACCACATCTCATTTCTGTCCATTCCATCAAATTCTTGCAAAAAACAATTTGTTCTAGCATACAAAACTGTAAGTTTTTGAAGATGCGTTGGAAGTTCTTATAAGGCATATGGATTTTCATTTGTCCAGATGGTGGAGATGATTGTATTGTACTTGGTCCAAGATCAAATTGGTAAAGTTTCTGCCCTGTCTTTGGTTGGTAAACTGCAGCTGTTTAGAATGCTACAGAGGATGTTCAAGTGGATGGAAGTGTTGACTGACACTCACACAATAAAAAGAATAACCGATTTGTTTCAACAAAGCAATGAAAGCAGTTGTAAAACAAACGCCCAAAAAATGCGTCGATACGATCATCCAACCCAATTTAATAAAAAGTTCAAACTGTTTTATTCTAACAATAATAATAAAATAATACAACAATACAACATCTTAATTGGCAAACTATGTACTTACCTCCGCTCTCATCTTCATCCAATGCTTCAACTGCATTTGCAGATACAACAGAGTACCTATTATCCTACCGACACACGCTAGATTCAGGCCAATATCAAACATCTTCGAATTTACAAAAACGTTGAAAATCACGAACAGAAGATCTAACATCCATATCATCGACATAACGGCAGCTGTCAGATTGAATACAAGACTGAGACTGAAGAAGCTGTTCAAGCTCATTGTCGATCTCGTCAACATCTGATTAATTCTAACAAGTACAGAAACGGACTTGATATCTTCCTTAATCTTTGCTGAATCGGTTAATTTTCGATTTATTTCGGTAATTTGTTGATTTAGCCCCGAATATTGCAGCTTTTGCTCTTTCAGAATAAACAAAAGTAAGAAATCGTTTACGCCGAAAATTGTGAAGACAACACCTAAACCGGCACAACGACCTAGAGTTTCTTGCACAGTTTGGGCTTCCACGTTATACATGAAAACCAGTAGAATGCTGGCCAATACAATAAAACCAAGTGGGGTGTAATTTATGCGGTAACATTCAGTTTTTTCCATATTTAATAGCTTATTCAATTCATCGATTTTTATTATTAACTTTCTATATTGATTCCTTCTAATTAGAAAGTATAATGGATAAGAAATTGTTGCGGCTAACATGAGTATCATACAGAATAAATCAGACGTTTCTAAAACTTTCGTTGTTTTGTGTTTTTCATCGTCAAAATTATATAAGTAATGTATAGTGTACAATATGAAGAGAACTTGTAAAGGCAGCGACACAATGATGTTTATATAGACAGGTTTCTTCTTGATACTAAAGAAAACGCATCCGAATATGTTGCCTAGGATCAATGGGTAATTTATCTTTTCTAAAAATGTTTTTTGGCGTTTCTTCAGTAAAAATGATTTGATCTTCTTAAAGAAGTGGATTATCATTGTGAGTACTGCACACGATTATCTCTTTATTACTAATAATTTCAAACGACTCATTTTAGGATAATTAATAACGGATGAGCGTATTCATTTACTTAATGAAATGGTGGTAAACAGTTCTGGATATGAAGTGATGTAGCTAATTCTGACAACTTACTTTATTAATTTGTTTGGTATTAATAGTACAGTATCATTATATTCGTATAGTTATTCGGATGTATTAGAAACAAAAAATCAATATAGAGAACATCCGACAATTGCATCTCAACAAGGAAAAAAACGAAACTGAATTTCCTTACGAATGGGACGATGAAGATAGCCTTTCCCTATCCACATAGATACGCTCTAAAGTTACGAAGATAAATTGGAAGAAGGATGATTTCCAGCCCAATGTTTTTGAAAAATTTACCACCCTACTTCCACCAATAACACTAAGTGCAGACAGTTCTCCATTGCAGTTTTTTGAACTACTGTTATCGTCTGATATTATGGAAGATCTTACTAAATTCTCGAACATGTTTACTGTAGAAAACAATACACAAAACTGTAATGTACCATATGTGTTTAGAGGAATTTTGCTTTTATCCGGATATGTCACTTTACCAAGAAGACGAATGTACTGGGAAGAAAGCGAAGACGTCCACAATAAGCTAGTGTCCTAAGCAATGCGACGTAACAGGTTCGAAAAAATTTCTAGTATTCTCCATGCTGCCAACAATGATAATTTGCCTGAAGATGATAAAATGGGTAAAATTCGATTGACAGTGACAACAATTTTTTTTTTAAATACGCGCCAATTAAGCCCAATATATCTGCGGATGAAGCAATGATCCCTTATTATGGCTGCAAGCAATATATAAAAGGAAACCAGTTCGCTTTGGTTATAAAACTTGGGTTGCTGATTTAAAATCCGGGTACTGCTTGCAATTTGAAATTTACCAGGGTAGGAGAAATAAAGAACAAAAACAACCAATGGGTCTTGGAGAATCCGTAGTATCCAGCTTCACTGTGCTCTTGACACAATTAATGGGTTAAAGACAGAAAAGAGGCTCAAAGTAGCTCTGGGAGAACAAGCACAGAGCAAAAACTGCTAGCACTAAGCAAAAATAGACTACGCATCCTTGCAGGTTTTCTCACCTAGGTGAACACATGGCAAGGATAGGTCTAAATCAGAATAGCGACTGCAGGTTCTGCGGGGTTGGGTATGAAAATCCGAAACACCTGACATCTTATTGCATCGCCACTATAAAAATCCGAGTCAACTATCTCGGTTAAGACGTCATAGACGAAGAAGAAATACCTTCTCGGAAACCATCACAGGTAATGCAGTTTATTAAAGCTCTAAGACTGGATGAGGAAGGTGCTTTTTAGTGGGTAGGATACACCAATACCAAAGAAAATTCGTCTTTGGCGTTCCCAAGAGCCAGCTCAAGAAGAAAGTTCGAAAATTGTAAGGAACAAACATAAGCGAAGAAATTTCTCCTACGGACTTTCTGGTTAGCCACTCTCCTCTAAGATACCACTTAAAAAAGATGGGCAAAATTGATTGAAGACACGTTAAGATTCTGGGAACTGGGAATTGAAACAGCCGAGCACATGCTGCAACATCTAGGACAAACGACAGATCAAAGTCTTGGCACACAAGCTAGTCCTGGGATTCGTCAAGAACATTGGAATAGAACAGTGCTGATAGGTGGTAGTGAGTAGAGATAGTAAATAGAAAAGAGGAAATAGAGATTGGGAGTCCCACACTACCATGTTGCAATTGATCCACAGCACATGGTGTCCGTAATAAAAGCTAGAATCAACCTAGAACAACCTGGAGCTCTCAAGAATTCAATATCCAGAAAAACGTCTATTACACACGGTAGAAGGCCAACATTTTTTGCGTGGGTTCATAGGAGCTGGTCCTTCCTTCGGCATCACCAAATTGGAAATTAAAAAGTCCATCTATGAATAGACATAAGTTCACTTGGCATAGTTGGGAATGGGGGCTATTGGAGACACTAATAACAACTCGTTTATTGAAAAATCTTTTCCTAAGGGAACACAGGCCTGAGTTTACTGATTCAGGGTGGTTTTTAGTGGATAGGATAAACCAATACCAAAGAAAATTCTTCTTTGGCGTTCCCAAAAGCCAGCTCAAGAAGAAAGTTCGAAAGTTGTAGGGAACAATCACAAGCGAAGAAATTTCTCTTACGGACCTTCTGGTTGGCCACTCTCTTCTAAGATATCACCTTAAAAAGATGGGCAAAATTGATTGAAGACACGTTAAGATTCTGGGAACTGGAAATTGAAACAGCCGAGCACATGCTGCAACATCTAGGACAAACGACAGATCAAAGTCTTGGCACACAAGCTAGTCCTGGGATTCGTCAAGAACATTGGAATAGAACAGTGCTGATAGGTGGTAATGAGTAGAGATAGTAAATAGAAAAGACGAAATAGAAATTGGGAGTCCCACACTGCCATGTTGCAATTGATCCACAGCACATGGTGTCCGCAATAAAAGTTAGAATCAACCTAGAACAACCTGTAGCTCTCAAGAATTCAATATCCAGAAAAACGTCTATTACACACGGTAGAAGGCCAACATTTTTTGCGGGGGTTCATAGGAGCTGGTCCTTCCTTCGGCATCACCAAATTGGAAATTAAAAAGTCCATCTATGAATAGACATAAGTTCACTTGGTATTATTGGGAATGGGGGCTATTGGAGACACTAATAACAACTCGTTTATTGAAAAATCTTTTCCTAAGGAAACACAGGCCTGAGTTTTCTGAAGACCTACTGAGTAAAGATAGGAAGACTGTCAAAGTGATAGTAGATCTGTTGACCTGTCATTGCAGACTGAATATGCATATATTTAACATCGGACTGGCAGATGATGCTCTCTGCAGATTTGAGGAAGAAGAAACCACAGTTCATGTTTTGGGTCACTGCGATGGCCTAGCGAGGACAAGGTTTTTAGCAATGGCCGTATAGAACCCCACAGCACACGGCTACATGAAAGAGTCGATTTAAAAAATTATATGTCTAATTAAGAATCAAATTTAAATAAAAAACAGTTTAACGGACTATAGTTTCGACCTATTCGGGGTCATCAGCGTCTTTCGGTTCGCTAACTTGTATCATACAACAGTTTAGGTATCTTTTATTGTTGTTGCTAGTAGGGTGACTCCCCTATTACAGACATATTTTGGTTTATTGATTTCGGTAATGTTCGACGTTTTCAATTTCAAAACAGCTTGATAGCTGATAGAGATATTGCCCGAAGATCACCGGTATTTCGATAGTGTTGCGAATCAAATTTGTCCCACTTACCTCTTTGGTGATATTGATCCAATTCCTCAGCATAAACTGCAGGTGTACACTACTGATCACAATTCTACTAAGACATAAAAATGTTAAATCAACATCGATCACCTTCTCACACACAAACATTCTGAAGATCACGAAGACGAGATCCAGCATAGACACCGTGATCAACATATGTGTGATTATATTTAAATAAAAGACCGGATTTAACAAGGCGTGGAAACGTATCGTTACATTTCCCAATCTGTGATAGATCGCTATAAATTGATTAAGGCGTTTAATGCTCCTTTTAATATTCGGCACCATTATTTCTTGGGTTATTCCAATAAATTTCCGATTTAAAGCCCAATATTGCCATCGCTTCTCTTTCAATAATAGGAAAATTATAAAATCGTTGATACATCCAGCTATTGTCGTTACAATCATCGATCCATAGTCTAGTAAACCATTCGGATTCTCTCCAGATAAAGCGATGTGATTTGAGATCAATGAAAAACTAGTTATATTTATTATTAATCCCACGAGAACGATCAAAGTATAATTGATACAGTAATATAGTTTTCGCTCGTGATTTATAAATTTATTGTGTTCTTGCAGCTTTAACACCAACATCTTATATTCTTTCATTCTAATTAAATAATAAATAGGTTTCAATATTGCTGACATCGTCGAAATTGCCAGATATATAAGCTTGGATGATTCCAAAACGTTCGTAGAGCTATCTTTTTCTTCTTTTATATTACGTAAGCGATAAGAAATGAGTCCTACGTATAATATCTGCATAGGTAGAGCTAACATGATGTTGAAATAAACTGGTTTATCGTTCAAATTGAAGAAAACGCAACCGAATATGTTGCCCAAAATTAATACAGGTTTGATTCGTTCCAGGAATGTTTTCTGGGCTTTTTTTAATAAGATATCTTTGAGCTTATAAATTTGGAACGCCATTTTGGGCGTTGCTACCGAAATATTTATCGTTATTAATAAGGAATAATATAACGGAGGATATCGTTTAATTTTATTGTACGAAATCGATAAACCTGGAAAGTAAACAATTAAATTAATGTGTGGGCGGGTGGTGGGTTTTCTGTTTGTTTCGGCTTTAGCTTTAATTGTCCCTTTTTCTGCTGTCATCAGTAGAAATAAAATGCGCTGTAAAATATATATTGGTACACGGACGGATCTAAAACCGACTCAGTAGTGGGCATAGGTATCAACGGATCGAGATGTAAGGTCTCGATGGCATATCCCGTCGAATCCATACGCCTTCTCAGACAGCCAGTCAGCACTAACGACTCTAAGGGCCTACACTTTTAAATTCAAGCTAACCTAGGATTGTCTGCTCGCCCTCGATGCTCTGATCCTAAGAAGCACAGTCACATTGATGTGGGTACCAGATCATTGGAGATGTTAGGGAATCGAAACTGCTGATGGTCTTGCATTTTGTGGTCTTACCAACAGCCTTATCTCCTATAGTGGGAAAACGAACAGGAAATCTCATACTGAGTTAATACCCCAAAACTAAGATAATCAGAAAAGTTTATTACTTTTTCAGCCATCAGAGCTCAACAGAAGAGACCTCAGGCATCATCTTCTCTCTTAGATACCGCCTGAGGAAGATGAGCAAGCCTGGAGATTAATTGAGACTAAAAGATTAAGCGTAAGCATTGCCTACACAATCCACATCTAATCAAGACACTAGATTTTTCGTTTCGAAAGGGGGGGGGTGGGAGGAGCTTCGGTCCTCCGGTTTCTTCTACATTTTTTTAATATTGTTTAATGTCGTTAAAAATTCTCAAAAATATTCGAGAATTTGTCAGTTTACCAGATTTAAAATTGTTTGAAGTGATTCTACTATTGTAGAACAAATATGACACAATCTGGATCAATTTTCAAATTCCAAGGAAAGTAAAGTGCTATGTTTCTACCTGGTGATCATAAAAAATTACGCGGGCAGAAATAATAATTAAAAATTGGATCGCTAACTAATTCGAATCTTATTTAGAAGATATTTTCGTAAATTACGAGGCAATATTGCTGATTATAGTATTGATTATTCTAAAATCTATAGGTTTGTTTGTGTCCTGCTCAACTAGCTCTTCATGAAGTAACGAATGCAAATCACACAAATTCTGTTCAGAAAGTACCCAGTATTTTTGATTGCTTTAACCTTGTACCCTACCTACGTGACTGATGCTACTGTATCAGCTGCATTGTTAGACAATATCTTTATTAACGATTAAATTTCTAAATATTCTCTATTCTATTCTGGCATGCCCTGAAGAATTCTAGATTTTCTATTTTCCACCAAACTTTAGTCTATATATGCCCCCATTCTCATTTCCTCCTTTATGTAAATATCCAAGGATTACTTTGATCAGAAAATAATTTTTTTGGATAATATTTTTGGCGAAATAAAATAATTTCCTTTAATAATGAGCCACGAGGTCCTTTTGGGCATGTAGAGGAATGTTTGGTAAAGCGTGGGGGCTGAAACCTATGATGGTACACTGACTGTACACCAGAGTTAGAGTACCTTCTATAACTTATGTATTGTTGGTGTGGTGGCCCATAACCAGTTTGGGCTATGCGGCCAACGCACTCAGTAAGGTCCAGAGGATTTCCTGTTTAGGCATCACGGGGGCTATGAACGGAAGATCATACCAGCATCTTCATCTACATAAAGCAGACAGTACCACTCTCCACGAGAGCGGACAAGATTTCGCCCGTCTTCAGCTTCAGTCTTCAGATATAATGTAAACATCTCCAATAGAGAGACTACAAAGTCATTCGTTCACAAATCCGCTGGTGTGTGGACGCTTCTAAAACGCCAAACGGCACGCGAATTGGAATTTAGAGAGATGGGGAAACTGAGGGCGAAGCCTTCAGCCTAGCGAGCTCCCCGTCCATCTTCCAAGACGAAATAATCGCCATCCAGACCTGTGCGGAAGGCATATTAATGATAGAACGTCCAAAGCCTGACAACAGGACAGTTTATCGGAAGGATAAACTGTCCTGTTGTCAGGCTTTTGGCCGGAAGGGCAGGCCCTAGAATAAAATGTGTGTTTTAGATCTGAAGTGGTTCTTCCAGCAGGACCAAATTATAACCATTTAAAAGAGCAAAAAAATTGCCTCTGTAAAGTGCAAATTTCAACTTGATGACTAATTTTCGAGTTATTGGAGTATAACGTCTTTATTATCCACGCCTATGGTTAATACATGTGTACTGCCAGAAGAAAATAAGTCCTGCTGGAAGGACAAAATAAATTTCAATTGATGTCCTTCCAGCTGGCCCAAACGCCGTGTACAGCTGTCCTTGAGGAAGCTCCTACTGGCAGAACGTTCTATCATTAAACCGCCCGCAAGTTAAAGGAGTAGTGGAAATCCTTACTGACAGTCAGGCTGTCCTTAGAGCACTACAGGCTATCAGATTTGTCTCCGAGCTAGCACTGTCATAGGACTCTTGTAAAACTGGCGGAACATCACAACACCACGCTGAGATGGGTGCCAAGTCACTCTGGAATCAAAGGCAATGAAATGGCTGACAACATAGTTAGAGGTGCCAGCGAACCCGCCACTCGTGGGTCCAGAACCTACATGTGGGAATTCCTACGGCAGCATCAAAGCTGTGCGAAGTTGTGATGTGAGAAATGCCAGGAGGATGGAACAGAGATGAGTAGAAAGCAATGTTTCAATGTTGGGATACATACCCAAAATCTGGAGAAGGGCCAAAATCATACCAAAAATTGGGAAAGAAGATGGGACTAACCCCAAATCCTTCAGACCCATTAGTCTGACATCCTTTCTATTGAAAGCGATGGAAAAACTAGTAGATAACTATATTAGAATGGAAGTAATGGAGAAAGCTCCACTTCACAGGAGTTAGCATGCATACAGGGCGGACAGATCGACAGAGACTGCCCTGCATGAGCTAGATGGAATCATTCAGAAAGCCCTGGACGATAAAGAAACAGCGATCTGCGCTTTCCTAGATGTTTCGGGTGCGTTTGATAACACATCACATGACACGATTGAACAAGCACTTGAAGCAAGAGGAGTCAGTAAAACAGTAACACGATGGATAAGTGAAGTGCTCTCCACGAGGACAGCTGAGATGACGGTAGGTGAACAGACTATCAAAATCAGAACCACTCGTGGAACACCTCAAGGTGGCGTCTGTTCGCCTCTAATGTGGAGCCTGGTAGCAGAACTGCTCAACAGGCTGACAACCTTCGGCATACATTGTGTAGGATATGCCCATGACGTTGTAATAATAGCAAAAGGTAAGTATGAGGGGATTCTTTGTGACCTGGTACAAACAAGCCTTAAAATCACTAGTGAATGGTGTCGATCAGTGGGGCTGAGCATCAACTCTGCAAAAACCACGATTGTACCTTTCACCAGGAAGAGAAAAATTTCGAACATGAAAGACATCTACTTGGATGGAACAGTGATCGAACGCAAATCAGAAGTTAAATACTTAGGAATAACCCTAGACTCAAAACTTCTGTGGAACAGACATATAGAACTGACAATGAATAAGGCAATTAGAGCCTTAATGATGTGTGGTAGTAAGACCTATGGTAACGTACGAGGTAATAACCTGGTTCCAGAAGGTCACTAAAGTTACAATCAGGAATACCCTTGACAAGTTGCAACGGTTAGCATGTGTATGCATCACCGGAGCCACGAGAACATGCCCAATTGCTGCCGTAGAGGTAATTTTAGACCTCGCCCCCTTACATATAGTGGTGGAGGGAGCGGCCCTTGCGGCAATGCACAGACTGACCATATCTCAAGCCGGGCTCTCCCCACTTCTAAGCCTACCGAATGATGAAATGGTCAAGGAATACAGCTTTGAAAGGAATTTCCTTATCAAGCTAAGCAACAAGAAAGAGAGTGGGTAGGAGAACACTCCGCGTACTCCCTAAAAGAACACTATCAAGTGGTATGTGGACGGTTCTAAAAGCGATAATGGAATAGGTGCAGGGGTATTTGGGCCAGGGGCCCGATTCTCGAATCTCGAATGAAATTTGTCGCGTACAACAAATGTCGCGCGAATTTGTCGAATGACGTTGAGATGATCTATTCTCGAATACTCATCGACACTAAGACGATCGCTCGAAATAATTGTCGATTGGTAAGTAGCGGCAACAGCGCTTTAATGGATATAAATGTGCATCTACTACAAAGAATTCAAATAAATTTTACCTCAAAGTAGCCCTTGGAAATTATAATTATGTCTTAGCTTGTTACTTAAATTTTAATAGGAATTTTGTTGGTTATGAGATTAGATATTTGAATGAAATGACAAATGTCAAAATAATAAAACGAACATTTTTAAAGTGTTTAAACTTATCAACCGATTTTGAAAAAATTGCTGCGGCATATTAATTGTTTCACCTGCTGTGTGTGCTCTAGCTCCGTCTTGTTGAAAGTATCCCTGTGTTATTTCTTCATCGTCAAGCTGTTCGATAAATGGCATAATAATTTCTTGTCGATACCTTTCTCCTGTTAAGGTCCCGTTAAAAAAAAGTAGGGCCAATAATTCTCCTTCGACTAATCGCACACCATACACCACTTTTCTGCGGATGAAGTGTGGTTTCAACAAAAAAATTATGTGTGGTTTCTCATTAGTCCACATCCTCATATTTTGTGAGTTAACATATCCATTCAGATAAAACCATGACTCATCAGAAAAAAAGGTTTTGTCAAGAAGGTCAGTATCAAAATTATTTAAGAACCACTGACTAAATGTTATTCTTCTGGGATAGTCGATTTCCTTGATTTCTTGATAGCTTGTCATGCGATATGGAAATAAATGTAAGTCCTTTTTCAAAATTGTATTGACATGTGCCAATTGATACACCCACTTGTTGTGATAATGCTCGTACGGAAGTTCTTGGTGCATTATTTATAATTTCTCTTTATCATTATTAACTAGCTCTTCTGTACGCTTTTTCGCCCGACCTGCGCCTTCTTTCTGTTTAACACTCCCTGTTTCTCTGAAAACCATAACGGAGTGTGCCACTGAGTGCCAAAAACTGTCATAATCAAAGATGAAGTTAGGGAACTCATTTCTAAATTCTTCTAAACAATCTTGAAGAGAATACTGCCATTATCCGTCAATCTCACGTCCGTTTCGAAAATAAGATTCTACCATGAACGATTTGTGTTGTATAGTAAAAACCATGCTAAATCAATTTCAAATTGCAAAGCAATTTTTGTCAACTATGCATCTGTCAAATTGACAACGAATGCAAATTAAATTATTAATAATCATACGTTTTTAAAGGAATGGCCTACTAGAGGCAAAACTTATTTGAACGCTTTATATATCGATTGATGAAATATTGCTCATACTCACTCACACTCAGTCATGCTCAGTCATACTTGTGCGAGTTCCAGTCATCAACGTAACCTCAAAATTGCATCTTTTTTTGTAATTATTGTGAGTACTTACAATGGATAAATAAAATCGTGTTGTAGTAATGTTTGCCATTTTTTACTTTATGTCAGATATATAGAAACGAGACACTACACGTATTAATACAGTTAAATAGAATAAAATGCATAAAAAAAATTACCGAAATCACTTATGTATAGGGTAATGTGAGGAAATATGAGCATAGTAGGTAATATGAGCATGGGAAAAGACTAGGTATAAAATGTTTCCAAATATAGCCTCTACTAACATGATCATGTTAAAAACACAAATTATTGTACAGTACTTGATAAAGAATGTTATTTTGCATGATAAAAAATATTCATGTTGGTTGAACTTTGATAATTACGAAAAATATCTGACACTCACTTAACGTGCTTATATTACCCGACATTAATGTGTAATGTTACTGTTGCTGCTCAATTCTCTTTCACCCTTGTTTCTGTTGACGAAGTTAAATCAACATTATTTTCAATTAAATCAGAAGCAATTGGTCACGATAGTATATCGCACAAAATGTTAATACTTTGCTGTCCTTTTATACTTCCAATCATCACCCATATAATTAATTCGTGTCTCTTGGACAATATCTTCCCTGAATGTTGGAAAATCAGTGTTATTGTGCCAACAGCCAAAAATGGCTCCCCAATGAATTTTGGTGATATACGCCCAATGTCGATTTTGCCGGTAATGTCTAAGGTATTAGAAAAGATAGTTGACCAACAAGTACGAATATACTTAGATGCTTTTAGCATCTTACCTAATGAATAATCTGGTTTTCGCTCGGGTTACAGCTGTGCAATAGCAATAGCTCACGTAACTGATGATATTTTCTCTGCTATTGATAGTGGACAAATTATGGTTCTGGTACTGCTGGACTACAGCAAGGCTTTCGATACCATCAATCACCAGCTGCTGCTATCCATTCTGCATTACGTTGGCTTCAGCCGGGAATCGATAGCCTTTTTTCAGTCCTACATTGTGGGTCGTAGCCAGGTGGTGTCTTTGCGGGACAACAGCTCATCTTCCAAATGCGTGGTATCTGGTGTGCCTCAGGGGAGTGTATTGGGACCCCTTCTTTACTGCATATATACTTCCGGCATCATAAAGAGTCTACGCCATTGCTCGTACCATATGTATGCGGATGATACGCAAGTCTATTTCTCTTTCAATGTGGACGATGCCCGGGATGCAATTGCGAAAATTAATGCCGATTTACAGTTTCTGACTACCGAATCATCTAGACATTCTCTAATAATTAACCCTAATAAGTCCTCAGTTATGGTATTTGGCCGGCCTTCTGCTGTATCCAGGATCATGCGGATTGTGGTAAATGACGATGTACTGCCAGTATCTGAGTGTTCTCGAAGTCTTGGACTTTTATTGGACACACGTCTTTGTTTCAAAAAACATGTCTCACGACTTATTAGTACCGCCTTTTATAAATTGAAAGTTCTTTACGGCAGCAGGGGCTGCCTAGATCAAGACATGAGGAAGTTGCTTTGTCAATCTCTGGTGCTTTCAGTCTTTAACTTCTGCATCAATGTATACTATCCTTGTTTGGATTACACTGACAGACTAAGAATCCAGCGAGTGCAGAATGCCTGCTTGCGATTCATTTATGGGTTAAGGCGATATGATCACATTTCACATACCCTCAAATGGGCAAATTGGTTAAGCATGTCCTCCAGAGCCAACTATCTCGCCTCTCTATTTTATTTCAAAATTATTTATTTCAAAAGACCCAATTACCTATATAGAAAGGTACTTTTCAGGACCGACGTGCACAACATTAACGTTAGGAGCAGGGGCCTACTGACGCCTCCCGCCCATCACCTGGAAATTTATAAGAGAAGTTTCTCTTATAACATTGTAAAATTTTATAATGCTATTCCTCACAATTTGAGATCTCTTGCTCCGTCTGCCTTTGCTCGTGGCCTGAGGGATTACCTTTACAGACTTTGTTAGGCTAACTAGGCGAGTGTGTTGAGCATTGGGTTCTAGATTTTTTTTTGTTATTACTTTTCATTGCAGCGTGTCACAATCGGTACTGCATGCTATGCATTCTATTTATTAATATATTTCTCTTTCATTATAATTAGCGTTTGAGACTCGAATTTAGTTAGTAAGGATAGTTTAAGTTTAGGTACTAGAGTCAGAGCAGCTGTGTGTTTCGCATACAGCTGATCTTGTACCTTTTAATGGCAGATTTAGTTTATATTCTTATTATTATTTATTTACTCTAACCGATACCTTTTCTATCTTTTTCTTTGTAATTTGATTGAATGTGTATTTTTTCTTTTTTTGTCATCAATAAACAGCTATTATTATTATTATTATTATTATTATTATTATTATTATTACCCTATATTACAGCAATATTTTCACTATTTTATAATATACTATATTTACGCCACCACGTGTAAACAAGTAGCACTATTGTCGCATAAGATTTTGTATGTCGAATGGTTGTTACCCACTCGCTGAAATCTCGACGAAAAATTGTAGCACACGACATTCAAGAATACGACTGCGCACATTTCATTCGACATTTGACTTGTGTCGCATGCGACATTCATCATTCGCGATTTGAGAATCGGGCTCCAGGAACCAAATATTCCGAGCCAATGGGAATATACCCCAAGCTGAGATCAATGCCATTGGAAGATGTGCTCAACTGAACCTTGACAGAAACTATCGGAAGCAGAGCATTGCAATTTTTTCCGACAATCAAGCAGCCCTAATGGCGCTGAGCTCTAACACTATCAACTCGAAATTAGTCTGGGAACATCTTAATAGACTAAAAAACCTAGGCATGAAAAATAGAGTTGTCCTGGGTACCAGAACATACTGGAATCAGAGGCAACGAAGAAGCTAATTCACTAGCAAGGAAGGCCGCCACAACTCCGTTTGTGGGACCTGAACCGTTCTGTGGTATAGGGACGAGCACCTACAAAAAAGAACTTAAAAAATCGAGAAAAGAGGCTCAGAGCATCCCTCTGGGAGAATCTTCCTAGTCTGAGACACTCCAAGGTCTCCTTGGAAGCTACAATAAGCATAGAGCAAAAACTTTGCTGGAACTTAGCAGGAATAGACTGCGCATCCTTACAGGGTTCCTTACAAGGCACTGTCCCACCTTGGTGAACACATGACAATGATAGGTCTAAAACAGAATACGACTGCAGGTTCTGCAGGGCTGAGGATGAAAATCCGGAACAGCTGACATCTTACTGCATCGCCATCACGGAAACCCGAGCCAACCATCTCGGTAAAGACGTGATAGACGAAGAAGATATACCTTCTCTGAAACCATCACAGCTAATGCTGCAGGGCATACCCCAGCAGCTTACAGCTCACGCAAATCTAATCTAATCTAATATCTCAGATGCTCAAGTATGAAAGAAACAACAAAATATTTAATCTAACAATGATCCTATATTTCAATTGAGAATCAGGAAAGTTTCATTTAGACCATCGCTAAGCTGCCTAGGCTTGGAACACACAGAAGTTAAAAGAAAAATAAACGGAGACATGAAGAGAGTGCTACTTTTATTTTATGAATAATTTTTTGATTTATTCATGATTTCATAATTCTAAAAATTATTAATATAATAATATTAATAACTTTACCTCATTCCCAATTGTGATCCACAAGTTTAAAGACCACCAAATATACATCATCGTAATAATCCCATTTAATAGTAGCCACACCAACAAATCTATGTTGTATTCGTGTTTGATATACATCACTATGAAACAGCAACTCCCCGTATGTAATAAAGAAACCAGTTTTATTAATTCTGTCGACAAAGTAACCGCCACACTAGGACAAAAGGTCGTATTACATTTCTCGATTAAACAATGCAATTCCCGATGGACGCAATTATATTCAATTAAGATTTTCCATTTCCTCAGCCTATACCCAGAGTTCCCAAAACTCGTAAAATATTCCATCTCCTTATTGATAATCAAGTATTGTTTGTGGATATCATTTAAGAATCGTTTAACTAGAAATTGCTCGGTTAAAATCTGCTGTACATAAATACAATGGAACAGCATCAATTCGAAAGGTACAGTGAGTTGGTTAACCCCTTCTCCACTCAAATCAGTTAGTATAATAGTGAGAGATAATAAAATAAAAAGGACCCAATTCTTCGGAGTGATCTGATATATTTTTCGATTAGTTGCGATGCCCAATCGCGATGATAAATCTTGCGTTTTCTCCAAGACGTACCAGACCGATCTCCATCTCCACAGGTAGTGCAAATGTTTGGCCGAAATCGTTAATATGATGGTGGTGAGATGAAACTCGTTTACCACTTTTAACAAGTTACTGATAAAGACGTAATCTACTCTAATTATCTTGTGGTAATTGATATAATTTAAGGAAACGTATATTAATGTAAGCGGAACAAAATAGACGATATTGTGGTATCGTTTAAACTGATTCTTTTGATTGTTAACGAAGAATAATATACCGAAACATCTGGCTAGAATTATCGTTGATTTTGAATAGTTTAGATTTATACGATTCGTGATAGTTTCGGGCATGTTATAGGTGGATGTGTTTCAGCTAAAATAACGTGATGATATGTTTGTCGTCAATCATTTCTATTTCTATTCTATTTACTTAATTGTGTTGTGTGGAGTTTAGCTCATTAATATTTAATCTATGATTACTTTGTTGTGGGTTCTTGATTAATTGAAATAGATAATACGAAATTGAATTGTATTGAAAATGTGACCGCCAAGGGAGGTGTCCTTTGAGATGTCTTGTTTTGTGTCATGTTTTTCCTTCGATTCATGGGTTGAATTCTGAAATTTTGCAACAGTTGTTATTGGTTTAGTTGTTTTAGATTTCTTTCCACCGTTTCCTATCCTTCGTCTTTTCCTGCCAGTTGTTAACGCCTGCTCTTCTTACATCTTCTAACCATTTTGATCTCGGCCTACCTCTTCTCTTTTTTCCCACCTGGTTTCCATTCCACTAATAATTTGATTACGGATTCTTCTCCTGATCTCCATACATGCCCAAGCCATTTTATTCTTTGTTGTTTTATTTTTTGCACTATATCTTTTCCTTTTAATTCTCGTTGCAATTCTTCATTCGTTCTTATTCTAAATTCGTTGTCGCTTCTTTGATAGGGCCCATTATTGATCTTTCGTTCGAATACTCTTCAATTTTCTTCGTCCTTTTTAGTCATTGTCATCGTTTCCGCTGAATACATTAGAATTGGTCTTATTATGGTATCATATATTCTTACTTTACTCCTTTTAGAAATATTCTTATTTTTTAATAACTTCTTATTGGCGTAAAAAGCTCTGTTTGCTGCCATAATTTTTTCTTTTATTTCAACATCTCTGTTTCCATCGCTTGATATCATAACACCCAAGTATTTGAATTTGTCGACCTCTTCAAATGTGAAAGTTTCATTTTAATACTTCTGTCTCCTTGGTCCTTTTTTCCAACTCTCATTATCTTAGTTTTTGCATCATTAATTTTTAGGCCTACGGCTTCTATGACTATTACGTCATCCGCATATGCTACAATTTGGCTCCCTCGTGTTCTTAGCGTTCCTTTGTTTATTTTTCTTGTTATATATTCCAATGCTGCCGTTTCGTTTGTTTCTCCTTTAGATGTTCTAATATTAACCCTTGTTGATTTTAGTGTCATTACTATAAGCCTTCTTAGTTTCGCAGGTACTTCGAGCTCTCTCATTACGGATACCAGCTTAGCCAGCTCTTCTCTATAATTCTTTTTGCAAATTCTCATTGCTCAATTCCTCCCTGTTCCATTTATCCTTTCTCTTTTTATTTTGCATTATTCTTTTTATCTTCAATTTAACTGTTGCTGTCACCATAAAATGGTCAGAATCTGCACAAGCTCCTCTATATGTTCTTACGTCTAATATGGACGACTGCTTTCGTTTGTTGACTAGTACGTGATCGATTTTACGTTTGTATTTTCTGATCTGGTGAGTTCCATGTTACTTTATGCCATCTCTCAGTTTTCCTAGTATCATGAAAGCTACTTCTTTAAAGCCTCGTTTATTATCTCCTGAATAAAATATTGTAAATTTCTCCTTATCCAATCTTCCTTGTCCTTCCCATCGAATACCTATTTCCTGCATTTTCCCTACCGCTAACATAGTCTGTATGTTCCATGTGCTGACTCTGAGTTTTGCATTTTCGACTGATTTCTTCGCACTTTTTGTGTGCTTCCTCTCACTTTCATTCATTTGTATCTTTGTTCTTTGTGTTTTCCACATTTACCAGTTCTTGTACGTTTCTTTGCTGTCATCGTCCCTTTCATCCGCCCAGTTCTTCTACCCTTTAGTTTTTTGAAGACATTTCTTCTATTGTTTCTGCCTCCTCGTTCCACACCATCGCCTTTCCATCAACTATTAACTTCATATATCCTGTTTTGACTATCTTTCCTTCTTCTCTCAATTTCCCAGCTATTCGCCTTAGCTTCTTTTGAATATCTCTCTCTTTTATTGTTAAATCACTATCAACGTATACTCTTTTCCCTCTCAATTTACTCTTACTTCTAAGTATCTTTAATTTTCCGTCAAAATTTTCCATTGTGACTAGAATTTTATTTTGCACAATTCTAGTCACCTCTTTGATTTTTTCATCTACTCCCAGTTCCACCTTCATCCAATTCTCCACCTGTTTTTGTAATTCTCCATTTTGTTCTTCTATCTCTATCCCTGTTAGAATTATATTGTTTTTCGCTTTTCCTTTTCCATATTTTCGAACTTTTTTTCCAAGTTCTTAAATTTAGTTTCCAATACATTATATTTTTGCTCCCTTTTTCGATTTGTCGCTTTAAGTTCCTCTCTCAATGCCCTCGCTTCGTTGTTGCTGCTTTCCAATTCCTTTCTCATTCTGTTCTGATCTATTCTTACTTGTTTAATTTCTTCCAGCATCTGTTTATAGATTTCCGTAATATCTTGTTCGTATTTCTCCTCATCTCGCTTTACAGGTGATCTATATGTCTCTTTACTTTTTTGAAATGATTCCCATTCGTCTCCTTTTCCCTTTCTTTTGTTCGTGTCCGAGTTACCACCCTCACAATCAGACATTTGTTCTTTTGTTTTCCTTCTTTCTTTCTTTTTTTTTGTTTTTTGAAAATCGTTGAAATTTATTCCTTCGTGTGGCGCTGTTCAATGTTATGCTAGCAGGTATCAGAGCAGGGTCAACCCGTCTCCCGCCGATTTATTTATCACTTTATCGGAATATCGATTTTAATCTTTACTTATGTCTTACAACTTATTCAGTTCAAACTCACCTCTTACTTTGTCTTTCTATTTATCACTTTTCCTTAAATTATTTAACTATTTTACTACTGATTTCTTATCACTATAGCACAGAGCAGGACTCAGGGTTAGGGAACTAAATACAACTATTACCAAAGTAATTTTATTAAAATTATAACTGAACATCAATTCTACGATTCCTCAGGCAATAATGGGCAACTGCACAATCATTCTCATATTGATCCCATTGCTCTACGTTTTCACAAGCCCACCGTTCCTTCTTGAACGTGCACCACATTTTAACACGAGCAGTGTCTACTGTCCTGTGCGAACCCCTCGTACACACACATCGTGGCGGATCCGGTATGTTACAGGACGTCTTATCCTTTATCTTTTTCTCGCACATCTGTTCACCCTTGTGGGGTTTGAAGTTATAGTAGCTCCAACATATACAAGGTGGCGAAGCTTTCGCTCGTATCTGATGGAAGTATATTGTTAGAAGGAAACCAATTGCTATCGTGGTCTTCATTCTAGAGCAATACACGAATCCGAATCAATTAATTGATTATTTATTTGAGGATATCTTTCGCTAGATTTAAAATCGAAAAAACCGCACAGATATGGATCGCAGACAAATTGATAGAGACAATATTGATGATTCAATTTCTGGAAATGTTTGAACATTTCAGTTTTTTTTTTTAATTGTGTTGGCTCAAGATTTTGTTGAGGTTCTTGAGACGCAGTAGATCTACTGGATTTTCAAGATTTCTTCACCAATGAAGGAGAAAAAGAAGATACGCTTGGTTAATGTAGCCAATTGAAAATAAATGGTTCATATGCAATCTACCTTTCTTTAGATTCACCATCGGTAAGTGAGCGGTGAGGATTTCTAGAAAGAAAAATCTCCAACCTCCAACCAACATCTATGTGGGTGGTGAGAGGCTCCTCAGCTAACTAAATGTGGATAATTTAGTGTTACTTTTGATAAGCGTCTCATCTTCAGGCAGCACTATTTTGCTACGTGTGAGATCTGTCTTGTATTCCTTGAGATGGTCTCATACTCAGCGACTCGACGTATTTCTGAATTTATGAATAAGTACAGATTTGGATATCCTAAATCTAAGCAATCACACGAGGATGCTGGCCGGATCCACTCTAGAGAGGGTCCATCAGTCTGAGAACTCACACGTTCAGAATCTTGGGCAGCTGGATCATGACAGACCTCCACTGTTGGTGAGAACTCGCCGCATCCTAGAAGAGCAATAACTGTGCTAAATTATGATCCAGTCACCACCTCTGCAGACCAATAAGTTCCTCAATCTTTACAGTGAGACCGAATGGCTCCCAGTAGAGATTAGAGCCTTGGAGGAAACGAGGACCTCGAAAGTAGCATGATAACAAGATTGATTCGTGAATATTTTGATTGTTTTGTGGAACTGATCCTTAAAACATGATATCAGAGTGATAGTATTATGTGGTGCCCGAACAAAGTTTGACGATTACAAAACAAACGTACAACAAACACACCAAAAAAAGCAAAAGCTACACTGTAATTGTCACCCAATAGATCAAGCATTAGAAGCGGGCAACGTGGTTTCGACCTCCCAGGTCTCATCAGCGCAACTCCGAATGCAAGAAATATAATACTGTAAAGATGACAAGTAGGTATACAAGATTATAGATGAGTAGTGTATACTTACACAATTACTTAGTACACCAACAACAATACTGTCTACTTAAAAATTAATCTGTATTTTTACGTCAAAAACCGTTTATGATGAAAATATGTACATATTTAAGGACTATTATTGGAATAATTAAATTACAATTGAACAATGAAGCGATAATGTTACAGTTTAATCAATTTAAATTCCATCCTATTGTTCGCACCGAGGAAGAGAGATACAATTATAGCATTTAAAAGATCAAAAATTGATTGTTATTTAGGTGACTCAATTTGCTTCTTATTTTACCAGATTTTCATTAAATTTGATCGAAGTAAATGAGTGTAATTGTGAATTGATATGGTTTTGTGAGTAGGATGATATTGCACTGCGACCTCTTGATCTATTGTGCTCTCAAAGCTCCATTTTAGAGCCTTTAGAGCTGTTTTTACAAGTGTTGTCTTTGACTTGGAATCACATCTTTGTGCTTCTGTTGGATTGGTTGATTTAATTTGTTAATTTAATTTTGGAAAGCCATCAACGATGTATTCCTAGCTGAGTCTCTTCTTAGATTGGCAATGCTGATGCCCTTACATCCACTAATCCATTTTAGAGCCTTTGGAGCAGGTTTTTCACGTGCTGCCTTTGGGTTAGAGTCCCATCTTGATACTTCTGTTGAGTTGGTTGATTTGATTTGTTAATTTAATTTTGGTGAACCATCAACGATGTCTTCCTAGCTGAGTCTCTTCTGCGATTGTCAATGCTGATACCCTTACATCCACTAATCCATTTTAGAGCCTTTGGAGCAGGTTTTTCAAGTGCTATCTTTGGGTTAGAGGCACATATTGGTGCTTATCTTGGGTTGACTGATTTGATTTGTTAATTTAACTTTGGAGACCCATCAACCTAACTGGATCTCTTCTGGCATTACCACTATTGGTGCCATTAGTTTAACGGTCTTAAGGACTACGATTGAGATTACTAGAAAGCATATTGGGCACGGTATTACCGACTGCGTGGTAGTTTCTTTGAGCTCGTTTCCTGTCTCTGCTGTCATGCAGAGATACATTTAGGTAATTGCTTCAATGGGCACTAAGATGGGATTATGATCAGAAAATAATGTGGAGAGGGGTTGGGGGTGTATTGTGTGATATTGCACTGCAATTTATTGATCTATTATGCCCCCCAAGCATGAGCTGTAAGCTGCAAGGGTTTAGCCCTCTCTCAGAACTCCCCATTCAGTTTAGGAGTTTTGATAAACTTCAATGACTGTGATGGTCTCAGAATTTCGTCTATAACGTTTTTGACGAGGTAATTGGCTCGAGTTTCCGTAAGAGCGGTGTAGTTCGATGTCAGGTGATCCGGATCCTCATCTTCCACCCCGCAGAACCTGCAGTTGTTATTTTGTTTCAGACCTATTCTTGTCATGTGTTCTCCAAGGTGACAATGCTCTGTAAGAAAATCTGTGAGAATAGCTTCTTTATTGCCTCTGATTCCAGTATGTCCTCTTTAAGTTTCGCCTCAAACAATGCCAGAAATTTGTCACGCGGGTGTTTGAAATATTTTCCTTCTTTACAGGAAGCTTTCACAAACTTCTTAATTACCAGCTTCAGATATTATTATCCCTGATGACCTAGAATGAAACGACTTGAAATGGTGGCATTTTTTTTTGGAGCGTTAATGTTAATGAAAAAAAAATTGTTTTGGGCTACAACCTAGTCCTTCACCTCGATCAACAGTGCCTTATCCTCTTCTTAAGATGAATCCTACGAAGGTATTCTTTGAGTTTGGGGAACACATGGAAATCACTAGGGGTTAAATCTGAAGAATAGAGTTGTTGGAAAATTTCGAAGCCTACATTATAAATTTCGGCCATTGAAACACAGGAGGAATTGTACACTCTGATGAAACAGTACACCACGTCTGTGTTATCTCCTCTTGTTTTCTTTGATGGAATCACACAGTTTTGAAATTAAACCATCATAATATTGTGCAATTATAGTCTGATCACGTGATATACAGTCTATAAGGATAATTCCTTCAGCATCGCAAAAAATTGTGGCCATGATCTTTCTAGCAGATGCTGTTGCACGAAACTTCTGAGGGGGTGGTAAACTCTTATAAATTGGCAAAGAAATATAAAAGTATAAATATTCATTTTTAATATTTCAGATGGATGTGGACACCGAAGACATATTAAGTGATTTGACAGGCCCAGATCAAGACCCAATAATGCAATATTTTCAATCGCTTTTCGCGAAAACTGAAGCCGAAAGTAAGAAGCTGCAAGCTCAGATATCCGACGCTCAAAAGCTGCTAGCAGAATGTTTGAACACCACTTCCCAAACGGCAAACTTGGAGGTCGTAGAAGATTGGAAGAAAATTCATAATAATCTATACGTTTTCGGCTTGCATTTGAGGAAGTGTTCCGAAGCAGAGTAAGTTTCTCAAGTATTATTTTTTTGTTTATTGATCAACAATATGAATTATAAAATTATGTACAGCAAAAACTCTTAATAATATATCAACAATTCTATTTATTTAAGTTTACTATCACAATGTTTTTAATTGTAACACTACTTACGAAGTAGACCAATAAAAAAATGAGCAATAAATTTGGTGACCTTCCCTTAAAAAAAAATTAAATTTTCCCATATTCAAAACGAAATATTCCGAAAAAAATCATTTATTTCATTAGTCTACTAAAACATTTTTGTTTTAATTAATTTAATCTCCTAAATGTGTTAGTTAAGTCGTGAAAAAATTCATTAGCTCATTTGCTCCTTCTTTTTAAATATAGTAATTTTAAGAATTTCGTACTCGATTATTTGTTGTTTTGGTATCGATATGGCAAATATTTCTTTGGTGTATTCAACGCAATGGCTATGTTTTGATATATTTAATTACATTAATTTATTTGTATTATATTTTGGTGCTTTTCTAAATAAAAAAAAACGAGATATTCCTCAGCTGTCATTGTTAGCATGCCTAAATTTATTAATTTTATTCCATTCTGAGCGGGGGATGAGGGAGAGCAGTTTAAACGGCGTTGTTATAACTATCGACGTGGTCGTACTTCTTGGTTAATTCCTTCATATTTATCGCCTCTAATAAAGCTGCAGGATCCTTATCCATGATGCCTACGTCTAAATATCCTGTTAGCGTATAGTTGAATAGTTCAAAATCGTATCTGGAAAGATGAAAACACATTCATTAATTCTACATTATCGAAGCGATTTTCTTTGCATAAAAGGTATTGTTTTTATGATGTGACAGCTGTCAGAAGTATCTTGCGCTTATTATTACTAAAATTGCAAAAAAATAATTTAGGAGTATTTCCATCAAGCCTTGGGACATTTACATAAAGTGGGATGCGAGAATGCCCCCCATTCTAACCTTATAGATTGAAGTCTGGGGGAAAGTGGAGAAACCAGAATGAAGACCAAAATCACAAACTCTAACTCAAACTATTTTTGAAATGGATATGGAATATGTGATATTAAGGCACCGTACACCGGACGGAAATACTAGCAATATAGACTTGTGCCCAAGATCACTTTGGTGTGGGTACTGGGCCATAAGGGTATACCAGGCAACGAAATAGCAAAGAAGCTGGTAAGAAAGAATTCTGAAACAATATACATTAAACGTGAACCGGATCTGGCGATAACCAAGACGTGCAGCAGTGGCTGAATGGATTACAAAAGCACAACAGTCACACTAGAAGAACGTTGAAGGGCAAATACACAGGAAACGACTGACGAGACAACCCCAAAGACATTGAGTTTGTTAACAGGATACGACTGTCGCTGTGCCGCAGTGTCAAGGAGATGAAGGTCCTGACATTTCCCACACTGATCAGCTGAGCTTTCTACTGTGGCACGTTCAGGAAAGTGGCGAACTTAAAGAGTTCTCTCTCTTAGATAATGGACTGGACATCCAAAACTGTCGTCGACAGTCTTTTGATAATGCATCTAATATGTCTGGTGCATATATCGGTTTGCAAGCCAGACTAAAAAAAGTCAATCCTTTAATATTTTATGTGCCTTGCTCGGCCCATTTCCTAAATTTGGTAGGATCCAGTGCTGCTGAATGCTGCAAACTTTCTAAAGATTTCTTTGCACTTTTGCAAATTTTGTACAACTTTTTTCTGCTTCGACTCGCCGGTGGGCTATTCTTCAATCTTATTTTAATTCAAAAAGTCTTTCTCTGAAAACTCTCAGCAACGCAAGATGGTCAGCAAGAGAAGAGGCTTGTAAAAACTTAAACAAGGACTACAAAGCCATCTTACAAGCCCTTGAACATATTATTCATGACGAAGAGGAAACAAAAACTACCTAAAGTCAAGCTAAAGGCATCTTTAGAAATCTTACAAGAGGAAAAACAACCTTCATGGTAGTATTATGGGGAGTGATTCTTGATTTAACTCTGTCAGTGCGAAAATTCAATCTCCAAAAATGAACGTTGCAACTGTCGTCCAACTTTATAATTCCCTCGTTTCATTTGTTGAAGAAAATACAACAATGTTCAATTTTTACAAGAACTCTGGGGAAAACAAGTTGAAGACTGTTCTTCTTGAAGTGAAATCTATAACAGAACAAAGACCCCAAAGGATAAGAAAACGAAAAAGGTTCTTTGATGAAGATGAGACTGATGAGAGTGAAGATGACAAAGAGAAGGATGAACAAGACGATACCAATTTAGATGCAGGTACCAAATTTCAACAAAGTTTTGACCTTATCCTCAGTAAACTGCTCACTGATTTAAAGAAAAGAGTGAAAGTTTACAACGATTTTTCAAACAGATTTTCGTTTCTAAGATATTTATCTAAGATGAATCCAGATGAAGTAAAAACTGTTGCTCCAAATCTTCAACAAATTTATGAAGTTGATATTGAAGAATCACCTTTTGTCATGGAGTGCATTCACCAGGTTTGTTGCATCAAGGGACTTTTAATGAGGATGAACCTTTGATATTGTCCAGACTGCTCAAGTTTCTAGTTTAAAAAAATCTCGTAGATTTATATCCAAATGTGAATATTGCTCTCAAAATATACAACTGCACTCCTGCTTCAAACTGCTCAGCAGAGAGATCGTTCTCTACTCTTCAAAGGGTGAAGAACTACTTACTTTCCACCACCACACAAAAACGACTGAACTTTCTTGGTGTTTTAGCAATTGAAAAAGATTTAACAGCAAGTTTAGAGTTTGAAGATGTAATTTCTGAGTTTGCCAAGAAGAAAGCTAGACGTGTAAAGTTTCATTAACATTCAAAAATGTAGATTATAGATGTATTCTAATTAGCAACTCATGTTCTTTTTTTTGATAATCCTGTTTCATTTAAAATACCCAAGAGGAAAATTACACCCAAAAAAAATCCATGGAACTGAAGTTAATAAATAATAAAAAAAAATTAAAGTTAGTTAATATATTTCAAAATTAAGTAGCTGTAGGTAAATAAAGTGGAAAATATTGAAAAGATTTTTACAAAAATCTAAATATAGTTATAACAAGTTGTATTTTATATCATTGTGCTGAGGGTGAGGGCGGGTAGAAAGGGGCCGGAGGGGCGGCAGCTTGTTATATGCCCATGGGCGGAGAAAACTACTTGATGATAAAGTAGTAATGTTCTAATTTCAACTCCATGCCTTCTAGTGGGCATAGTGGGAAGTAATACACAGCAGGGCAGTACACAGCACACGTCGGTACAGCAGATACCGATCTAGCTCGGACAATTCATGGATTGATAATCCCGCTAAATGTCATGAGCGCCTGTTACAGACATTTTTTTGGATTTTTTTTTATATTGTGGCATTCTCGACGTTTTCGTACTACAGTTAGGACGTCCTAAGTTGAGTGGCCTATTAGAATATTTCCTAAAGTACACCAAAGAGAGCGCTGAAAATTTGCTTGCCTTGGTTTCCGGCCATGCTCTTTTTAAATAAAATAATTTTAAAGATGGCCCACTTCCGGTTATAACGGAAATCGATAGGAACTTCGTTATTTTCAATGGAACACCCCATATATTAGTGGATTTTTGGATTTTACACAAAATTTTAGGCTAACTTTCTTAAATAAACCTTATTTCTAAAATGCACCGTTTTTGAATAATTCCACTTTTTTTAAATAATTCGACAATTCATTGCTGGGCGTCATTCGGCCTCTCTCAGACAACGTTTGATTTAGAGCCTTCAAAATTTTTAGGATGAGTACTAAGGTCTAATTGTAAATCGTTGTTGGAAGAAAAGTCTAATATCTTACACAGGATGTTCAAAATACACTTGCCAATGTAGACAACTTCATACCTTGGGAAGTCGCTTATTTCAAATAGGACAGCCTGTATGTTACTGGGCCAATAGTTGAGACTTTTTATTCCCTTTTGATCTGTGTTTACATTCCCTATACCTAACTCTTAAGGTTTTTGAGTTATTTATGATTTTTATAAAAGAGACTGAGATTTGAAGAAAAAACAAAGTTGCCATGAATCATAAAATGACATTTCCAATAAAACAAATACTCTAACACTAATTTGATAATTACCAAGAGTGTTATTGTTAATTTAGTAGTTGTTACTTTAATTTGTTTTTACTGTTTGATTACAATACACTGAATAATAATAATACAAATAATAATAATCACCATAATGGATAATTACAATTATTCAAACGAAGACATTTTAAATTTGTTTTTTATTCATGGACACTGTAACCGAATGGCTACTCGAACATGCAGAAACTTTAATGAAACTTCCCCTCAGCTACCACCGATGATAGAAAAAAAATTGAGAAGGTATTTGGCCAATTTTCTAACAACTGGTAGCGTTAAAATAAAAAAAGCTATCTGCTCCGGTTACTGGGAATGAAGATAATGAAGTTTCGGTTTTGGCTTATTTTGAAGCGTTTCCACGAGCATCAACCAGAGCCGCTGAACACGATTTAGGCATTCCACGCTCTTCCATACACAGGATTATGAGAAACCATAAGCTACACAATTTCAAATTTGTGACTGTACATGCACTACAACCTACAGACAGATTACTTCGAGTGCAGTTGTGTGAAATGCTTATGGTGACCCAGCAAGAAGACGTAAATTTTTTACAAAAGATAATTTGGACGGACGAATCCAAATTTTCTCACGAAGGTGTGTTCAACAGTCATAATTCCCATTTTTGGTCCCACGAAAATCCCCACGTAATTAGGGAAAGAGGATTCCAAAATAAATTTAGTTTTAACGTTTTTTCTTGTTTGATGGGCAACAAATGTTGTTTTTTTTATTTACGACGACAATTTAAATTCAGAAATGTACATAGAAATTTTGCGGACGGTTGTAACGGAGTTCTTAGACAGCTTACCGCTAAATGTCTACAGAAATTGCTGGTATCAGCTTGATGGAGCTCCGGCACATAGTTGTAATGGGGTAAGGCAGTGCATTACTGAACTTTTTGAAGATCGCTGGATAGGACGTGGTGGGCCTTGGGCGTGGCCACCAAGATCGCCTGATCTCACGCCAATGGACTTTTATCTGTGGGGAAAAATAAAAAATGAAGTCTATTTCGACCCTGTTAATAGCAGGGCAGAGCTTGAAAATAGAGTTCGCAATTGCTTTGCTGAGTCGCTTAAACCGCTGCCTAGATCTAAATGGAGATCATATTGAACGATTCAACTAAGGTTTCTGTTTTCGTCTACTTGTAAATGGTATAGGTACCATGCTGTTTTTACCCATTTGTTTCTTCAGTATCGTATTTGCTTTCTAATTTGACATTAAAAATAATACTCCTCCTCATACCTGTTTTTATTATTTATGCCTACTTTAGTATCACTCCGAAAGTGTGTAAATCCAACAACGTTATACGTGACAACTATTGATAAACAGTGTTAAATTAGCTTTAGTGAGATAGTTCGCTCTAAATGTCATTTTATAATTCATGGCAACTTTTGTTTTTTTTTTCAAATCTCAGTCTGTTTTATAAAAATCATAAATAACTCATAAATCTTAAGAGTTATGTATATATATATATACAAGTTATACATCTCCGTGGAGATAGTAACTGTTTTTCACTCTTAAAATCTATTATTTTCATGGGTGATTAGTCCATATTTTCCTTGTGCCGTCTCTTAGAGGTCTGTGTGTGTCTTTGCTTCATTTACAATTTTTCTCCATTCTCGTCTGTTATTTATTGCTCTATTTCTGTTTCCAATGTTCAATTTCCTTAGGTCCTCTTCTACCTGTTCTTTCCAGGTTATCTTTGGTCTTCCTTTCGGTCGTCCTTCTGTCGGAACCCACTCTGTGATGATTCTTATTATCGCTGTTCTTTCTCTCCTGTATATGTGCCCATACCATCTTATTCTGTTTGCCTTAATGACTCTTGTAATAGTTTCTTGTTTAAGTGCCTCGTCAATTTCATAGTTCATCAGTTGTCTAATACCTTGTTCACCTCTTGGTGTTGGTCCGATTATCATCCTTATGGCTTTCCTTTCAAATATTTCAAGATCTTTCTCTTCTTGCGCTGTCATGCTCATGGTTTCTGTAGCGTATAGAGCAACGGGCCTTATAATTGTTCTATATATTTTTAATTTCGTATTTCGGCTTAGAGTTCTGTCTTTTAGTATCCGCTTGTTGGCATGTAGTGCTCTGTAACCCAACTGTATTCTCTGTTTGATGTTCGTTCTTTGATTTCTTCTGTGTATTAGAGTCCCTAGGTATCTGAAGACTTCCACTTCTTCGAATTCGTGTTGGTCTATTTTTAGTGTTCGGAGTGACTTTGTATATCTACTACAGTGCATATATTTTGTCTTGTTTCCGTTAATTTCTAATCCTCTTTCATTTGCTACTTCATTTAGTTTCAAGAATGTCTCTTCTAGGCTCCTTTTATCACGTGCAACAATTGCTATATCGTCTGCATACGCGACGATTTGGACAGATTTATTCCTAATCGATCCTGATATTTTGAGCTTTCTTATCATGCCATCAAGCACTGTAATAAAAAGCAAGGCCGACAATCCATCACCTTGACGTACACCTCTATTCACTTCAAATTCTTTTGTTCCTGTGTTTATTCGTGCTACTGAATCCATCATTGTTATTCTTATTAAGCTTATAATTTTCTTTGGTACCTTTATGTGTTCTAGCTCTTCGATTATGTCTGCTCTTCTAATCTTATCGAAGGCCTGCTTAAAGTCGATATACAAGATGTGTGTATCTATGTTGTATTCGTAGCTTTTCTCCGTTATTTGTCTCATTATGTGTATAGCGTCAATTGTCGATCTTTGTCTTCTGAACCCAAACTGGTAATCTCCGATATTTTTCTCTGTGTAATTGGTTAGTCGCTCTTTGAGTATCGCAGTCATTATCTTATAAGCAACATTTAATAATGATATCCCTCTGTAGTTATGGCATTTTGTTAGATCACCTTGCTTAGGTATTGGTACTATCACTCCCGTTTTCCATTCTCGTGGCATTGTTTCTTGTTCCCAAATCCTAGTTATCAATTTATGTATTCTTCTGTGTAGTTGCTCTCCTCCCGTTTTTATTAATTCAATTTGTATTGTGTCACTTCCTGCTGCCTTTTTATTCTTTTGTTTTCTTATGACATCCAGGATCTCTTCATATGTCGGTATCTTTTCTAGGTCGTCTTTGTCGTCCTTCTCCCCGCTTTGATGGTCCTGTGATAGTCTCTCGTCCTTATATAATTTCCCAAAATATTCTATCCATTCTTCTTCTGTGATGTTGACTGTATTTCTATTTTTCCCTTTCTTTTTATTTAAGTATTTATATAGTAGTGTAGCATTATGTTTCTGGTTTTCGTTTTCGATTTCTTTCATGAGCTGTTCAATCCACCATTTCTTTTTCTTTCTGCACATTTTGTTAGCTTCTCCCTTTGCTTTTCTATATTTATCTCGTTGGTGTTCCGTTTTTGTCGCCAACCATTTTAACCTTGCTGTGTTTTTATTTTCTATCGCATCTTGGCATTCTCTATCGAACCATTGTTTGTTTTTCTTCCTTTCTCCGTAGCCTATCGTTCCTTCTGCTGTAGTAATAATTCTTTCTTTTAGTGTGCGCCATTCTTCTTCCACATCCAGTGTCCCTGGTTCATCTTGTAATGTTCGTTCCAGTTCTGTGCTGTAGTTCGTTCTCGTTGTGTCATCTTGCAGTCGCTCTATGTTCCATTTGTGCTTGAAATTCTTTCTATCTTCTCTCATTACCTTCATTTTGCACTTTGTTATGACCAGGTTATGATCCGAGTCTATATTTGCTCCTCTGTAGCTTCTAACATCATTTATCGCCTTCATATTTTTGGCTTGCACCAAAACATGATCAATTTGATTTCCATCTGTTCTACCGGGCTGCATCCATGTTATTTTATGAATCCGTTTATGTTTAAATTTTGTGCTCATGACTACCACACCTGTTGTGGCGGCGAAATTACACAGTCGTTCGCCATTATTATTTGTTTCTTCATGTATTGAGTACGGTCCTGTTACATCTTTGAAGCATTCTTCCTTGCCAATCTGTGCGTTGAAGTCTCCCTGTATGATTATTAAGTCTTGTTTGGGTGTGTTGTCATACAGTTCTTCTAATTTTTCATAAAAACCTTGTTTCTCTCTTTCATCCGCTTGTTCTGTGGGTGCGTACACATTTATTATGGACAAATTATTAGGTTTACTCTTGATTCTGATGTACGCTATTCTTCCATTTACTGCTTTAAAATCCATTACTTTGTTTTTTATTTTACCCTGTAGTAAGAAAGCTATTCCTCGGTACCCCTTTCTATCTTCTCCAGAATACCACATTTCGTACTCTTTTTTCTCTATTTTTCCTTGGCCGCTCCACCGGATTTCTTGTAAGCAGGTAATGTCGATTTTATATCGTTTCATTTCGTTTGCCACTTCATGCAGTTTTCCGGGCGCTAGTAATGTTCTAACGTTCCATGACCCTAGTTTGGAGAGGGAGTTATGTATAGGGAATGTAAATACAGATCAAAAGGGAATAAAAAGTCCCAACTATTGGCCCAATAAAATACAGGGTGTTCCATTTGAAATAAGCGACTTCCCAAGGTATGAAGTTGTCTACATTGGCAAGTGTATTTTGAACATCCTGTGTAAGATGTTAGATTTTTTTTCCAATAACGATTTACAATTAGACCTTAGTACTCACCATAAAAATTTTGAAGGCTCTAAATCAAACGTTGTCTGAGAGAGGCCGAATGACGCCCAGCAATGATTTGTCGAATTATTAAAAAAAAGTGGAATTATTCAAAAAACGGTGCATTTTAGACATAAGGTTTATTTAAGAAAGTTAGCCTAAAATTTTGCGTAAAATCCAAAAATCCACTAATATATGGGGTGTTCCATTTAAAATAACGAAGTTCCTATCGATTTCCGTTATAACCGGAAGTCAGCCATCTTTAAAATTATTTTATTTAAAAAGAGCATAGCCGGAAACCAAGGCAACCAAATTTTCAGCGCTCTCTTCGGTGTACTTTAGGAAATATTCTAATAGGCCACTCAACTTGGGACACCCTGTATAACACACGTTTGTTGGATAAACTGTTTTTATAACTGAACCATTGAACCTTGAAATGGTTTAAAAGTTTGAATTAATTGTGAAAAAATTAGGTACCGTTTTTAAATGTCATAATCAAAACGTATTTTTTTTTTGTAGATTCTCGGCAATTAAGTCAGTTAATGGCATGTTTTTTTTTACAATTCTTGTGGCTTCTGACTTGCTAAAAGCGTGAGTAATTGTTTGAAAACTTTCAACTGATCAGTATCGAACAGAATTATAAGAAATAGAAGTTACAAAATTATCGCAATTTTACCTGTAAATATGGTACAACTGTAAAATTTGTGCTCTCGTCAACTGGGAATAATATTGTTCGATTTGTTGGGCCGTAATTCCTTTACCAGAATTCTTCCATTCGGGTTTTATAACACCTTGCAGCCCAGCTTTGTATATCAAAAATTCCTGATCTTCCTGCAGAGTTTCAGTATGCGCGATAATATCGAAATCGTACATACAGGGCGTACAAAACTCGGTAATCGGCGTCCAATGCATATCTAAAACTTCACCGTTCTTCACGCAATCCAAGAGATACAAGATGAATTCCGCGAAAGTAGGAACTTTTGATTTGCCAAAATTTCCGTTCTTAGCGTTAGGCCGATACTTCATTATGATCTGGTTTCCCAGCTTCTTATGTAGAGAATGTGGTAAAGCATGTTCTATCTTGTCTTTATAACCTGATAATAATCTCTCTAACGGATGTCTGACTATGAGAAACGCTAATGATTCGTTGAAAGCTTTCTTTAAGGATTCTACCGTTTGTCGGGGATATTTTTGACGCGCTAATGTCAGAGGAACTTGCTTGGTTTTCCTTAAAAAATCCGGGCTGTAACTGAAATGATATCGTGATAATTTGATTAAATGAAATATAAATAAGAGCAAACTTACCCCGCTAAAATATTAAAATTATACATCCAAGATGAAGATGCAGCTTTGAAGACGTTACACCATATTAGATGGTATTTCTGACTAACTAAAAACTCCCACGGATTTGGTTTGTGTAGTGTATCGTTTCCGGGGATATCTAGGCCTAAATTTTTACACGCTCGTTTTAGGAATTGCTTACGTTTATCCAGTCTATTAGCTATCGCAGTTAGATTTTTGCTCATCTTCGATTGTGCCACTTTGTCGGTGTGACCCAGCTGTAAAACAAAATTAGAATAAAAATTAATCACAGTTTAAACTGGTGGTAGGTCAATATAACGCAAGCAAATTAATCTGAATTTTTGAAGCACGTCACACGTAAGCATCTTACAGAAAATTGGATTCCCATTTGCGCCCCTTTTAAAGTTAGTTAGATAATTTGTAGTCAACAATAAGAAGCATAGAAGTAATTAGAATTAAGTTGACAAACCTCTGCATCTACCAAAGATTGGTTAGTACTATTGGCGATGGTACCAATTGTTTCGGAATAATTACGGTGGCCGGCTGTTTCGTATATTGTATCTGTCTCCTGTAGAAATGATTTATTTATTGAAGGATTTATTTCAATTCAAGCGAAGCTTATATATATATATATATATATATACAGGATGTTCTAATGTTAGAATGTTAGATGTTCTAATGCAAAAATTTGGAATTAACATCTTATATATTTTGCCATTTCAGGATTACAGTAATAATACATTTCTTGTTCTTGAGATAAAAAATATTTTGCAAAATTTTGACAGCTAAATGACATTGTGGACACGTCTCTTCAGAATGTGATAAAGAGTTGAATCGCAGGGGAAGTAGCGAAGTTTTGCAATACAGGTTTATTTATTTCATTTTGTCCAAACCAAACCTTAAACCAGCTTTCCCAAGTTTCACTAGGGAGTCAGGCACACTCCTTATCCCAAGCCCTCAAACGTTCTTCGTCACTAGAAAATCGCTTCCCTTTCAGCTTCATTTTTACATTTGGAAAGAGTGCAAAGTCATACAGAACAAAGTCTGGACTGTTAGGAGGAAAGCAAGTATCCATTCTTAACTTTGCCTGCGGATTCTTCATCGATTTGATGACTTCAGATAGGTGCTGTTCTGTGGTACCGCTTAGCTATGACCGCTAGCCTTTTGTGTGTCATAATCATCATTTTCTTCGTTACCGATCAGGATCTTCTGACAGCTACGCTCATCAAAGACCAAGTCTCGTCACTTGTCACGATGTTCTTCACATATCGATATCGTTACCACCACACCATCAAGTCACACACGTCATGTCAGAATCTATGAGGAATCGAACGAATTGCCGGTGCGTTTAGGCCTAAGGTGTCTTCTATCTGCTGGTAGGTCACTCGCCTGTCTTCGTCAAGCAGTAATGTTTTCCTCTGTAATCGACGTTGGTGGCCTTCCTGATCTTTCAGCGTCCTCCTACGATGTGCTCAAAAATCACCTATTGCAAAAGTAATTTCTTCTAAAGCTAGGTTTACACGCTAAAAATGTAAATTTTGCTTGTCAAATAAATTCATCAAATTGACGAATTAGAACCTGCTCTAATTTTTCGTCAATTACATTTCAGATTAAAATTTACTACCAACTTTCATGATGTGTGAAGTGTTTTGATGTTTGTGTTCTTTTTATTTTAAAACATTATTAGGCTGAGGTAGTATTAAAATCCTATTTGTCATACATTCGTAAAAATGATTTGAATTGACCAGGGTCGTCTTGAATGTCCTTATTAACTAAATTTGCCTTATTGTCTTCATTGCAACGAAGGCCTCAACTATCAGCGTCGGTTTCTTTTATTGCAATAAATGTGCAGTTATTGTCGTCGGCGTATTTTCCCTTTCTTTGTAATTCCCATTTCTACTACAGTATAATAATAAGAATAAAGAACAATAAGTTAAACCTAACCTCCAAATTCATAAATGACACAAACGTAAACAGATTTAGGTTGCTAAAAAACAAAAGTCACTATTTGAGGAATGGCATTCATGAATTCGTTTAAGGTATTGGATAAACTTTTATTAAATTTTTTTCATGAATAAATTCATCAATTTCTTCGACCGTGTTAACCTAGCTTAAGCACCGATCGGCTTTTGTACTTACACATTGTGATATGCTACTTATTTATTCAGTAAATGTTTTTTTCATTTAACATCTACGATAGTATAAAATCACCAAGTTTATATTTTAAAAAAAAATCAAAAAATTTTGTCATGCCGCTCAAAAACTGTTTCAGCAAGTTGATTTTCTTCTACATAGAGTTCAGTAGATTCTAAACTGTGAGCTACTACCGTATTTGAATTAGTGTTTCATAAGAATTACATAAAATCCATTTTAGCCCACTGGTGAGCGCCCTGCAGAGATTTTTATGGCCCATGGCTATCATCATTACTTTACGAGGTTTCTGCAATGTTTTTATAACCTTTTTACTAAAGCACCACCTAGCACAGATAAAAAAAAATGATGTTGCTCTCGTTTAAAGTTTGAAGGTCTCTCTGCATAATAACCTTTGTAGTAAAAGATTATCCGATGCATGGCGATAGCACTTACACACGTGATCTCTGTAATCGCTCGCTGTAGTGCGTCTGAGATCTGCCCTGGTTATCGCCCGATAGAGGTCATGGAGATTATCTCCTGAGTTTCTGTCGAGTAATTGCTAGATATAACGGGTAGGGGAGAATTTGTTTGTTGGTTCATACTCTTGTATCACACACTGATGAGAACAACTAAGTTCGAAACACGTGTCTGTGTGTCAGGATTGAACTTCAAACGTTCCCTTTATGCACTTTATGTACGACGTGTGGTTATCGTCAAATTATGCTTTTATCTTTTTGATTGCAACATCCTGAAGTAAGAGGTTATGTTTATATCTGAAGAAACCTGATATAATATAGGGCATTGCCTGATATGATCACCTACGAGGAAGCGTTTTTATATTCGCGGAATGAGCGGGTTGTAGGGGGGTGATTAGTCTTTGAGCTATCGTCAACCAAGTAACATAATCAGGAGTGAACAGTGAAAGTTCCTTACCAGGCAAGGGAAATCAGTCGCGACCATAATGAATGAGATGTCATTGGTTTACGGCGACTATTGTCCTGGAAAAACTATGGTGTGTGGCATAGTTTATTTAAACAAGGAAGGAAACCCTTGAAGACGACCCGAGGCCGGGCAGGAGCATTGAGGTGACCACGCCAGCACTTATCCAAAAAGTTGAAAAAATTGTACTGGAAGATGCTCGACTAAAGAAGAAACAACTCGCAGAAAGTAGGAAAGGAGTATCCGATACAACAATTTTTAAAATCCTACACGTTCATCTCGGCATGTCTAAGCTCAGCGCAAGATGGGTGCCGAGAATGCTCACGCCGCCGCAAAAACAACAGCGCGTAGAGTGTTCGCGTGCATTTTTGGACCTCTGTAATGAAGACAAGGATGGTGTATTGAGTCGAATTGTTACTGGAGACGAAACTTGAGTTCATCATTATGAACCTGAGTCCAAACAAGACTCCATGCAGTGGCATAAAAAGGGCACAGCACCCCCCAAGAAATTTAAAGTGTCGCAATCAGCTGGGAAACTCATGGCAACGGTATTTTGGGACTCGGAAGGAATATTGTTGATTGATTATAAAGATAAAGGTGTTTCTATAGCCGGAGAATATTACGCTTCAATATTAGAGCGACTAAAAGAAGCCATTAAAGAGAAAAGACGGGGAAAATTGACGAAAGGTGTGCTGCTTTTGCACGACAACGCGCCCGTCCACAAGAGCCGCGTTGCGTTAGCTGCCCTGCATAAGGTGGGTTTCGAAATTGTGAATCACCCACCCTACAGCCCAAATCTGGCCCCGAGTGATTATTATCTGTTCCGAAAATGAGAAAAGAGCTGCGGGGTAAAAAAATTACTGCCGATGATGAAGTCAAGGAGGCAGTTTCGGCGTATTTTGCAGATAAAGAGAAATCATTTTTTTATGGGGGTAAAAATAAATTAATTGAAAGATGTGAAAAATGTATCGGTCTTGCAGGAGAATATATTGAAAAAGAAAAATAATTTGGGTTTCTTATTTCCACCCCTTATCCCCCATTCCGCGAATATAAAAACGCTCCCTCGTATGTACCTTTCTTTTATATTTATTTCAACATTGGTCCCCGATCAGCTTCTGATTAGATGTAATTATAATTCGTAAAGAACTTGATTTATTTTTTTATTGTGACCATTATTGAGTTTTCAAAAATCTGATTAGCATTGGCAACGGTTGGTAACAAGAATTTTTCAAGCATCCAAACAATTGCCTAAAATGTTGCAAAAAAAATCTCTTAATGAAGTAGTTCAAATCATGAACTACATTTAAACTCTATCTTTGTAATTCAGGTTGTTTTCTTTGTTGTCGATCCTACCTGGAGAAAAAATTTTTTGAGCTTAAAGATGAGGCCAGAATCTTCCTTTTTATGTAAAAACTTTTACATGTTGTACTTTATTTATCAAGTTATTTATATATTACAAGTATACAGTGTGTTTCAGTTTTCATGAAGACAACGAAATAAATTGTTTATTAGCTACGCAATTATTGCTAAACTTTTATCAGTGGTAGTGGCCATTAAGATTAATGTTTTTGTATGAAGATGCGTTGAAGATAGAGCAAAAAATTATTAAGAAAAAACATTGAAAATAAGGTGTATTCAACCAGACCGTAAAACAGAGAGGATCCGACAAGCCTGCCTTAAAATTTTGTCGGAAATATTACGACGGATTAATACAGAATATAACAGAATAATACAGAATAACAGAAGAAGAATAGATAAATATATTTTGTTTGAAGGCAACTTAGTTGAAATATCTGCTATTTAATAAGTGTTACAAAATGACAATTTCATATTTAATGTATTTCCGATTGTTTTGATTCGATATGATACCTAGGTTTTGATTCGGCTTTCAATAAATTCGCCTCCTTGACCTCATAATGTAGTAAGATAACGATGTTTCGACATAAGATTATGGTGCAGCTGAAGACTCTAACAGACGGGACAATTGAGATTCGAATTCATTTTCCATCTTTAAACACTCGTATTTGTGTATATCTCATGACTAAACAAACACACATTAAAACAGAACATAACCCTACTTTTCTTCGCAGAAGTAATTTTGCTTATTGTAAAATGCACAAAATTAGTTCTGCTTATTACTATTTTCTTGTTCACAACTAGTTTTGCATATTTTCCTCGGACATTGGGAGTATTGAGTGTAACATATACAATTCATTTCATGCTTTCTTTTGTCTGATACTGTACCCTATAGTCCAAGAGCCCGTGAATGCCAGACTTACGTCATAGTATAAAAGCTGAATTTGTTTCTGTGTGAAGACACTATAGTAGGTAACAACGTTTGGCTACTATGAACTTCGAGTCGTGGGCTCTTCGGCAAGTAACAGGTAGCAAAAGTGTGAAAAATCGGTACTTAATTACGTCATAGTATAAAAGCTGAAAATTTGATATGTTGTAGGGATAATTATAACAAACCACCATCCCCATTGCCAGACACTTTGCGTGGGCCCTTCCCTCCGCCAGACACCCTTGAAGTTCATTATGACGTAATTGTACTTACCTTCGTCATAGTATAAAAGCTGAAATTGAAATATGTTACTTGAGCAACTATTTGAAGATGTTGCCCAGGCAGCCAGACACTTTCCATGGTCCTAAAGCCGTGCCAGACACAATTAAAAAAGACTCAAAATTTCTTTGTATTTGATTTTCTAGAAGAACGGTAGGTCGTAGAGACAAATTTTATGAACAAAAATTGTAGACAACAATTATATCTATAATTTATCACGTAGAAACCTTGAGCTGTGACCAAAATTGCACGAACTAGAGGGCGCTGGAATTTCTAAAAATCGCTTTTAGTTTTTTTTCACATTAAAACATGATTTTTTGTGGTATAATTTGAATAGGAAAGTTGTAGAGCTAAAGAATATCTACAAAATCGTTTATATACTTTTTTCTCATACGATGCACCATTACAGAGATACAGCGTTTTTTATTTATTTTTTCATTCTTTTCATGTACCATCGAGCAATCTCTTGACGATTTTTCGTAAATTTGTCGATTTCTATGCTCTAAACAAATTGGGAGATATTAAAAGAGTTGTAGAGCATAAAATTATGTACAAATTTCGCTTAAAATAATTTCAATAATTTTCTTGCTTTTTCAGTTTTTCGACCCGAGCAATTTTTTCAACTAAAGCCACGAATGTTTTATGTTTAGGTAGTTTCCAAAATAAGCCGGTTTTGTCATAAATTTTTTGCTTCAAAATTTCCTTGAAAGGGTTCACTGCGAGGACATTTTTTGATGAAAGGTTTTCACCCGAAATTTTCAAGTGTCGAATGCCGTATCTCTTATTAAAATTCTGCAACCAGCCTTGACTACTAGCTTCTTCAAGGGTGTCTGGCGGAGGGAAGGGTCCACGCAAACTGTCTGGCAATGGGGATGGTGGTTTGTTATAATTATCCCTACAACATGTCATATTTTCAGCTTTTATACTATGACGTAATTAAGTAGCGATTTTTCACACCTTTGCTACCTGGTACCTGTCGAAGGGGCCACGTCTCGAAGTTCATAGTAGCCAAACGTTGTTACCTACTATAGTGTCTTCACACAGAAAAGAATTTAGCTTTTATACTATGACGTAAGTCTGGCGTTCACAGGCTCTTGAACTACTAGTGTATTCACCGATAAAGGTCTTGACTTCTTATGAAATTGATCACTATTTATCTAATTTTATTTCGACAGTGTCAGCAATTGTTTATTGCGTTGGCTCATATTTGTAGAATTGACAACTGGGTCAGAATTAATTGATGATATTAAACGGACACTAATTAGGTTACCAATTAGACCTAAGTTCATTAGATGGATTTTCTTCTGTTGCTATTTATATTCTTTTCATAATATTTTATATTACGTTCCACAAAAATACAAAAAAAAATCGGTGTCAGACCACAACCTGAACAGTTCATCCAGTTAATTTTATTTGCAATTGTGCCGAACGAAATAACAAAATCAAAGTACTATAAATAAAGCAGTCTCTACTGAGTTTATTTTTTCAAGGTTGATTTATCAAGAATAAAGTCATTCGTCTTCCTCGATTCTTATCTCGCTAATTATTACATTGTTTGGACGTGATTATTTCTTAAAAAGCGATAGGCTGAAAGGCGATAAAGTGTTATTGTTATTAAATTGGTCGTGCACGTAAAAAAGAAACCGAGTTAGTGTTGACATTTAATTATTTCTTCGTTTTAAGTTAAACGAACTATGATTGTGTCGTCAACGTGTGTATTTTAATATTTTAAAAAGGTTATTTTAATCACCAGTAATGGACTATTATTTATGCTAGCATATGCATACATCACGTGACTTCGTAACGTTAATTACATTAATTCATATTTTCCATGCATCGCAACGAGACATGCAACGTTAAGTCATTCAATGTCGCGTGCAACTAATAATTGGTGTTGTTTGTTTTTAAGTACTTCCATACTGAAATGCAATTTTTCACATAAAAATTGTAGAATATCCACAGATTACTTCATCTATATTCTGACTTTTTAAGTAGTCAATAACGTTCTGGCATGTTGTATCCTTATCCAAACCATAAACATGAAGGTGACCTCCTTTTAATGTACTGGAAGATGATGTGTGAATCCATTATCATAATCATATTTAGGTTTTAAATTGTATAAAAGGTCAGCCTTATGACATTTTTGATATTTAAACTATTTCTTAAATATTTCAGTAAATTAACAAAAAAATGCTTAACTAATACAGTCGGGTCCGCTTATAACGATGGCGCTGGTCCCAAAAAAAATTGTTCGCTATATGCAAACGCTCGCTATAAGCGATTCTTACCAGCTTTGTAACTACATATTTATTTGACAGGGTTTCCACGGCCGAGTGGGACATAGGGAGAATACATGTAAAATCGGTTTTCGGTGAATATTATCTCCCTAATACTACTTCATCCAAATTTAAGTGCCGAATATTATAACTGGGTTAACAATGAACATTTCCACAATCATATTACAAAGAAAGTCATTTTAATAAAGCCAAAAAAATTATTATTTTTAAACGTATTGTACGTGAATTCCTAATAAGGCTTTTAACACGTCAGTTAGTGAAGTGGCCGTGGCGAAGGCGTTTACGCGACGCCCCAGATTGTTTGGAGTTCGAATCCGAGAAGTGAATTTTATTTTTTATTTTTTTAAAATCTTGATTAAGTTTTGTTGTTTATTTTGACAAATGATTCGTCGTTAGTAACAATTAAAAATCGAATAATAGAACGTGATCATTTTTGTTATTGTAAAAATTATTCATTATTTACCTTAATCCTCAAAAAATCGATTTTATAGTCTTCAAAATCTCTGATTTTTGTAGTGTTATTGAATTTGTAGCATTATTGTTGGAGATAAAAAATAAAAAATAAAACTAATCTGCCGGAATTCGAATCCTAAACAAACCGTGTATTTGCGTTATTAAGCCGTCGCGCGAACCATTGCGCCATGGACGCTTGCACTAACTCACGTATTAAAAGCCTTATTAGGAATTCACGAACAATAGATTTAAAAATAATAATTTTTTGACTTTATTAAAATGACTTTCTTTGTACTATGATTGTGGAGATGCTCATTGTTAACCCAGTTATAATATGGGGCCCTTAATTTTGAATTAAGTAGTATTAGGGAGATAATATTCAGCGAAAACCGATTTTATATGTATTCTCCCTATGTCCCACTTGGCCGTGGAAACCCTGTATATATGTTTAGTATAATATGTATAAGCAATGTAGTCTTCAGGCTTTCACGGCCGCTGTTGATGGCTGCTCTTCGGTTCTCGGGTTCTCTGCCGTGTAGAAAGGTAGTGGTACTTCACGTTTCGATCATCTTGTCGTGATCTTCTTCAGAAGTGAACAAGATACAAATTCTTAATATGGAATACATATTAACAAAATTCATACAAACGTATGTACTTATATGTAAGTATACAATGTAATGTTCATTTTAAATAGTCTGTGATCTTTTTTGGGTTGTACTTTTCTTCAACAAAGAATCTTCAATTCAAATGGTTGAGAGTAAGTCCATAATTAGGTGAATAATACAGGGTTTCCACGGCCAAGTGGGACATAGGGAGAGTACATGTAAAATCGGTTTTCGGTAAATATTATCTCCCTAATACTACTTCATCCAAATTTAAGTGCCGGATATTATAACGGGGTTAACAATGAACATCTTCACAATCATAGTACAACGAAAGTCATTTTAATAAAGCCAAAAAATTATTATTTGGCACGTCGTAGTTTTCATATCTTAATCCAAGTATTCAAGTGTTAGACGTTATAATTTCGAAGCCTGAAGAAGGTGTTTTTCACCGAAACCGGTCGATGCTGTAGAATAAATTATACAAATTTAATTAGGAAGTACTTTTGAATTTTAATCTATAAATCTTCAATTCCTTTTTCCACAGTTTTATTATCGCCTTGATAATGACAGCATTGCTGTTGAAACGCGTCGGTGTTTTAGTTAAAACTTGTTTGGTGTTCAGTGGGTTAAAGTGTTTAGTGTTCCAATTCCTTTTTGTACAAAATCAAACTGTTGCTTCAAGTTGCTTTGGAAATCATTGAATTCCAAATAAGTGGATACGGTTTTATTGCACTAAGTACTTGTTGAGCTGTTGGTGGTTCAAAGATGCTTTCTGGCTCTTCCTCTTCTTCTTCTGATTCCGACTTTTCATTAAATTGCGTTTTTGTAACTGCTGCTGCAATTTCAATTTCTGATGGGTACCCGCAAGTTACCAAATAATCGTCGACTTCTTGAAATGCGTTAATTATGTCAGCGTTTAAAGGCCCTTTCACAAGATCATTTGTGATAGCCCAATCATTTAAACTAAGGGAGTCTTCTTCATCTACAGCTTCTGGATCTTTATGCTTTAATATCCACTGAGCCAAAGGTATCTCATCATCATCATCAAATTCCGAATAAAATCCAGCGTGTTAATAACAATTAAGAATAGTTTTCTGTGAAACACGATTCCATGCTGTGTTTATAGCTAATATACCATCCAACAAAGTAAAGTTAAAATCCTTACCTTCATCCAAACAAGAAATCATCCTGCATAAAACCATTTTCCATGGGTTGTAGAGCTGCCGTTGTGTTGGGTGGAAGAAAAACTAACTTTATGGCACGTAAGTTTTCAATTGCAGGATGGGCTGGACACATTTCCTTTTCGAAAATCTCTGATTACCCATGCTTTCTTATTAGCGGCATAATTAACCGGTAACACTTTGCAAGTCCTAACACAACCAGGTGCTTTAGATTTTCCAATGACCAGCAACTTTCTCTTTTCGGTTCCCGTCATGTTGACACAGACAAAAACGGTCATTCTTTCTTTACTTTTTTGCCTCCTTAACACTTTGGGGGGTTTGGGACAATTTTATAAAAGAGACCAGTTTCATCCCCGTTAAAAATATTGTTGTCGGAATAACCTCTTCTTATTGTGGGCCAAACATTGTTTTAGCAGAAACACTTGCGCCTTCTCCATGGATTTTACTACATAAAATATGGTACCTCTTCTTAAAACGGTCTATCCAGCTTTTTGAACAAGATGTTTCATTATTGGAGAACATTATTTTGGAAAATTCTTCTGCTTTTTCCTGTAGTATTGGTCCACTTATTGGCACATTTTGAGTCCTTTTTTGCTTAAACCATTGATCAACTTCCTTGTTAACTGGTTTTCAAATTCGTTTTAACTTAGAAATATTCATTTCAGAAAAGAGAGAGATTATAAAAATGCTAGATCGGTCAAACTAAACCATATTTAAAGAAACGACTTTTTAATCACTGGTACACATAACATCACCGCTGAGGCTGCTTTCTCTGAGCAATCTAAAGATAGACGACATAATTTTGATTTTGAAAATATTAAAATTTTGAAAAACAAAACGCGATCAATTTTAGAACCGATATGAATGAATCCACGCCTAAATTTTATTAATACATGCTCTTGACTAAGTCTTCTTGCCATGTTTTTCCCTAGTTTTTGAATAGAATTGAAAAAATAGAACAAAACGTTGCCCTCCTTTCGATTTTTTTTTTCGAAAAGTGATTTTTTAACAATTGTTCTAATCTTTTAGAGTTTTATTCTACATTATTACAGACTTTTGAAGAAGAAAAAACATACAAAAAGTAAACCGAAAAAAGGACATTTTTATGAAACAGTAAAATATAAAACCGATAAAGGATTATGAACAAAGTATCTAGAGCTGATGGTCAGATCTGTGGCATATTTTGCCAAAATATTAATTGTCCAATAGAATAACTTTTATACAAGACCGAGGGTCCTCTAAAATCCACAACCTACAATTATTTGGCAACTTGTTTGAAATGTGTTTACATCTTCTAGTTCTTTATTCTGTAATTGATAAATTCTGCACCATTATCGACACGAACCTGTACCATCATCTTTAAACAAAATAAAATATCTTGAGTTCATCAATGGACTCTGTACCTACTTATTGGACTACATGTACATCGCTCTAAATCAGTTCACTAGATTGTTAGTATCTTTCCGAGTGACCAGAATTCTAAGTAATGTTGTCCCTTTTGTATTCTTAATCATAATGATTTTCCTGTTACATTGGTTTCATACGTGTCAACATTTTAAGTTGTTATTTTGTCCAGAATCTTTGGACAACTGTTTTTTTTTGTTGTTGTTTGTTTCATTTTCTACTTTGACAATTAAATTCTTTGTTTTACACAAGTTTCGAAACATCACTGTCCATTCCCCATTTATCATCAAATTCAATTTCTGTATAGTCATTTACTTCAGTGTTAAAATATCATTGTTTTTGGAGTTCTTTCTTGTAACATGACTTCTTGTTTTAGGTGATTTTTTTTTGCCTTGTGAGCTTAAGCCCCTTGCACATGAGGCTTGTTTTTCGACACCGGTTTCCTTGCTGGTGCGGCTCCAGCAGGCATCAAACAGTTCCACTTCCCGACGTGAGAGACTTTTTCACTTTACTATTTTCCAGATTAAATTGTGTCCTTAAGGTATGAAATTTCGTAGAGCATTTTTATTCGCAAATTATTCGCAAAGATTATTGTGGTAATTCGGAGACCTTACAGCGTATAGACATTCCTCATGTTTATAAGAATCAATGAGGGCTACAATTTGGTCTTTAGACCACTTCTGGGACCTATCTTGTGACTGTGACTGTTGCTGCTCCAAACTGCTCCAAACAAACATCTGTGCACACTCGTGAATTTCTGCTGACATTGAAATGCTGCATCCTGATTGAATTTTTTCGTGCAAGCCTGCTGGAAAAATAGTACCGAACCGATCGCCGAAAACCAGAAAAGCAGAGCCTATACTGGATCCTGCTGTGACGTTATTTTCGAGCACGATAACTTGCACACCACCAAGCTAGCCATCCAGCGGGAAAACATGCCTCGTGTGCAAGGGCCTTTACTTACCATAGTTGTTGCCCAACAACCTTGAATGCACTTCCCATGTCCGAACTCTAATCTAGCAGTAAGATTGCTAATTCACTACTTTGTCTCTTCAAGAGAAATTCAATATTTGAATTATACAGTTTTATTTAATTTATATTTTATTATTATTTATTGTTTATTATTGTAATAGTGATTAATTAGTATATTCCAATCAAACCAAAAAAAAAGGAAAAGAAATATTACTTAGATTAGCTTCTCTGACCCCCTCCCTCCCCTTCAACCCTTTTCCCTTCCCCGTCCCCCCGCTCCGTACAAATTTCAAAATTTTATTGCTCCTCGATTTATGATCTTTTAACAATTGTTCAGGCTGTTTTAATTTTCCTCTAGATTGCTGTAGACTTTTAAAAGATAATATTGAGAAAAAACCAAAGTTGATGTTTTTTAGGGCAAAAGCAATAGAAAAATGTTTCGCTTAAGACTAAAATCAATTGTGATTTTTTCCGACTAGTTCTTAGTACTATTCTGCAAAACTATAGAATAATGTTTTGAACAAATATAATACAATTTGAAATATATTTCAAAATTTTTAATCAAAAAAAGGGGAGTTGATCTAAAAATGCCTCTTCTTCTTTATTCACAAAAAATGACTAGAGGGTATCATGGCTAGAGTTCACAAGGTTTTAGTCTCCAACGTGAAACAACTTTCAAGATGGAAAATTTAGAAAAAAGGGGGACTGGTCCGAAAAAATTGTTTGGACCAGAATTCAATGAATGTATTAAAAAGTCTAAGGTGAGTTTTTTTCGTTAGCAATGTGCACCAACGTGAAACTCATAAAAAATAAAAAAGCCAGTGCCAGAATTTGCTCCAATCTAATCAAGTCCAAATTTGACAGTTTAAGGAAGTTCATAGTTAATAATAATAATAAAAATTACCTGCGGCTTCAAAAAGAATCTGTTGTTCCTCATTGGTCTCATGTACTGGTCGGTGGTAACCATTAAGAATAATAAGACAGGTATCACACAGATTGTCGTGAAGAAAACCACGCATCTTCTCACCACTTTCCATGATGTTAAATGCTTCTTTCGTTTGGAACTCATACCTCACCTGGATCCAATTGAAAACATTTTTCTTATTATTTTCTCTTTATTTTTATTTTTTTGATTATTTCTGTAGGTACGATTTTGCTTCAGCGTTTAAGTGACTAGATCATATTATTTTTGATGAAAAAGGAGATAAAACTGGTGCACGCACAATATTGGAAATATTCAAAAGCTTATTTTGTAATATTGACCTAAAAAGGAGTTAATTTAAATTAATTTATTAATTTGTAAAATAAATGTTTTAATCTTACTTCTTCTTAATTTCATTTATTTATTATTATTATTATTATTATTATTATTATTATTATAGATAAATATAAAATTGGCTCGGAATTGTTTAAGAAAATTCTTTTAATTTTACTCAATTATTTATATGGAAGACTTATTTGTGTGTTTTAAAAATTATTTTAATAATCTATATTTATATTTATTTATATGGAACAGGAACGAAATTAATTTTTTGCAATTATTATTATATTCCTTCAGTTTTTAATTCACATAACATCCGCGGATTAAATTACATCTTGTACTGGTTAATTTCTTCCTGTTTTCGTTTCTCCTCCGTTTTTTTTTGTTTTTTTACTTTAGTTACATTTCTAATCGGAGATCTTCCGCGAACGTTGCTTTCGGAACACTGCGCGGGTATTTTACTGCAGCACGGCAGTCTTGTTTTTATTGAATCGATTCGCGACTGCAACGTTTATTACGCATGCGCATCGCCCATTCATTGGCCGACGCTCTTTTGTTTCCACGATTCAATCGAATGGAGCCATCTGCGAAGCTGCGTTTACACAGGATGAAGGTTTTGCCGACGTCCAGTATGAATGTCTCGTACTGGGACATACGAGAGACACTCCAAGATATTTCTTGGAAACTTGAACAAGCATGGAGAGTAAAAAGGTTGCTAGAACTAAGCATTATTATCTTAGTGAACACATAACAAGGATAGGTCTGAAATAGAAAGCCATTGCCCATCGCCAAAGACGTCATAGACGAAATTCTGAAACCATCACAGTGATTGCAGTTTATCAATTATCCTAGAGGAGGAGCTCTGAGAGAGGGCAAACCCCAGCAGTTGGCAGCTTATGGAAGGGGGGCACAATAGATCAATAGGTCACCGTGCAATATCACTTCTCTCCAAATTATTTTCTGATCATAATCCCGTCTTGGTATCCATTCGAGGAACTAATTAAAAGTATCTCTGTATGACAGCAGAGACAGGAAACGAGCTCTAAGAAACTGCCCAGATAATACCGTGCCCAATATGCTTTCCAGTAACCTGAATCGTAATCCTTAAGACCCTTAAACTAATGGCACCAATAGTGGCAATGCAAGAAGAGACCCAGTTAGGTTGATGGCTCACCAAAGTTAAGTTAACGAATCAAATCAGCCAACCACAGAGAAGCATCAAGATGTGAGTCTAAACCAAAGACAGCACTTGAAAAACTAACCCGACAGGCTTTAAAATGGATTAGTGGATGTGAGGGCTCTAGTATTGTCAACGCAAGAAGAGACCCAGCTAGGAAGACATCGTTGATGGCTTACCAAAGTGAAATTATCATAACAAATCAACCAACCCAACAGAAGCACCAAGATGTGACTCTAACCCAAAGACAGCGCTTGAAAAATGAACTCCAAAGAGCCTAAAAGGGATTAGTGGATGTAAGGGCATCAGCATTGCCAAGCCAAGAAGCTCAGCTAGGAAGTTATCAGCCAACACAAGAGGAACACCAAGATGGAACTCTAACCAAAACGCAGCACCGGCGCCGGTATTGCCAATGCAAGAAGAGACCCAACTACGAAGACATCGTTAATGGTTAGATTAACAAATCAAATTAACCAACCCAACAGAAGCTCCAAGATGCAACTCCAAAGGCTCTAAAATGGATTAGTGGATGTAGGGGCACCAGTATTGTCAATCCAAGAACAGACTCAGCTAGGAAGACAGCGTTGATGGCTTTCCTAAGTTAGATTAACAAATCCAATCAACCAACCCAACAGAAGCGTCAAGATGTGACTCTAACCCAAAAGCAGCACTTGAAAAACCCACTCCAGAGGCTTCAAACTTGATTAATCTAAATGATCAATTCCAGTCTCCAATTAGACTAGTTTCCTTATATTTGGAAACACTTCCTGCAAGAAATTTTGAAGGCTACCATTTTGGGCATGCCAATTAAGAGTTGAGACAAAAATCATTTCTAAATTTTATGGTTGCTAGAGGCGAATATTGATGATAACATGAATAATACAGAATTATTACAATTACAGAAAATTGGGGACCAATTTTTTCACTAGTTAGTGGAAGCAATTATTTAAAACTAATGGTTTGGAAGATGTGACTTTAACCTAAAGACATCACTTGAAAAATCAACTCCAGAAAGCTCTAAAATGGATTAGTGGATACGAGGGCATCAACATTGTCAATGTAAGAAGATACCTAGTTAGGAAGACATCGTTGATGCCTTGCCAAGGTTATATTAACAAAGCAAATCACCCAACCCAAGAGAAGTGCCAAGATGCGACTCTATCCCAAAGATATCACTTAAAAAACTAACTCCAAAGGCTCCAAAATGGATTAGTGGATGTAAGGGCATCAGCATTGCCAATCTAAGAAGAGACTCAGCTAGGAAGACATCGTTGATGGCTTTCCAAAGTTGGATTAACAAATCAAATCAACCAACCCAACAGAAGCACCAAGATGTGACTCTATCCCAAACACAGCACTTGAAAAACTAGTTCCAAAGGCTCTAAAATGGATTAGAGGACGTAAGGGCATCAGTATTGCCAATCTAAGAAGACAACCAGCTAGGAAGACATCGTTGATGGCTCACCAAAGTTAAATTAACAAAAATCAACCAACTCAAGAGAAGCACCAAAATGCGACTCTAATCCAAAGACAGCACTTGGAAATTCAACTCCAAAGAGCTCTAAAATGGATTAGTGAAGACACCGAGCTAGGAAGACATCGTTGATGGCTTTCGATTAACAAATTCAATCAACCAACCCAAGAGAAGCAACAAGATGCGACTGTAACCCAAAGGCAGCATTTGAAAAACCCACTCCAGAGTCTTCAAAATGATTTAGTCTAAATAATCAATTCCAGTCTCCAATTAGACTAGTTTCCTTATAAATCTTTAGAAACACTTCCTCCATGAAATTTTGAAGGCTACCATCTTAGGCATACCAGTTAAGAGTTCAGATAAAAATTATTTCTAAATTTTAAGGTTGCTAGAGCCCAATATTGATGATAACATGAATGATATTACAAACAACTAGTGGAATATCTTCTTAGCAAAATTACAAGCCAATTTCATTGGTTGGTGCAAACAATTATTTAAGACGAATGGTTTGGATTCTGTGCAGGTTTGTCCACGGATTTCTAACTGTTTCATTTACCAGAAGAGATTTGAGGTTAGAAATCCTTTGGGGTGGTCAATTTCGACAATTCCATGCCATTCTATGCTCATTATAAGCTGTGTTGGTCTAGCTTATATAGCACAGTTTTTTGTTAAATTGATCTTCAACCGTTTAGAATCGAGGACTAGCAAAAAAGACTTTAATATCTTCCTCAACAAATTCGTTTTCTTCTGCATGATTTTGTTATTAATTAATGAGAAAATAATTACCTTTTAAAATGATGTAACTACTTGACGCACATTCAATTCATTATATAAGAACTAATCACCGCAAAATAGGGCAGTTTGAAAAAAAAAAACACTCCTTCTCGTGTGAAAGCGGCCTACCACCACTTTGACTTTAACAGGCTGCCGACCGACATTCAATTTTCAATGGGAGGATTGCGCGTTTAAAAATAGACCACTGCGAACTGCCGGTGTAAGGTTCACCATTGTTACATTGCCATTATTATGTTATCCTGATTGCAATCTGAATTTTAGGATTGTAAGAGTTCGGAACTGGCACGCGAATCGACGTTTGAAAACGAAAATAAATTTCGGGGGAATTTTCCAGTCTATCTTTATCTTTCTGGGGCATTCCTAATTAGGAAGTTTGTTTTGATTTTATTATTTTGTTTTTTTTGTTCTCGTGAACTTTGGATATCTTGCATATTTATAACCTAGATTATAATATTGATCTTTAATCGTAAATAATGAAATGAATTAAATCTAAGTTGATTGCAATCGTGCGTGACTTATGTAATATTTGATGCGATTTATTTATGATTAAGTACCTATTAGTATCAAGTTGTTTACGAAAGATTTGTGCTTAGTAATATCTTTAGCGCGGATGTTTATAGGTTCGATTTGTTTCAAACACACTTCTTGTCAAAACATCGACGGTAATTGGGCAATCAATTATCGTAATACGTGTTGCGTGGAAGGAACTCTTAATATCTGTTTACTGACTTGCGTTATGTGGAATCATAACAATAATAAGGTCACCGTATTATTCTTTTTTAAAAATTGTTTTTAACAAAAGAAAGAAAACAAGAGAAACGAGTGACATACTTAATCATCTGTATTAAGGCAGCGATTTTTTCAGGTTTGGGGATAGGAAGAAGTCGCTGAGGGCTAAGTCCGGTGAATATAGAGGATGAGAGACTAATTCGTGAACCATGAAATTCATTTGGCTGGCCGTCAGTGACCTTCAAACGAAATAAAATCGTGGAGGTTCGTTAGGATAGGTTTTTTCCCCAGGAAATTGTGTTTTGGCCGTTTTTGGTGGTGGAGAGCCCTTATGAACCCACTGCATGGATTCTTATTTAGTAGGAGGGTCCCAACGATGTACCCAAGTCTCATCCCCGATGATAATTCGAGATAAAAATGTTTTGCCCTCTCCATCTCGACCAAATTTTCTTGAGAAACGTCTTTCCTGTACAGTTTTTGGTCAGCTGTAAGCAATCTGGGTATCCACCATGGAGGCACCTTCTTCATACCCAAATCGTGATGCAAAATTTTGAAGCCACTTGCTTCGGATATACAGACTTCTTTGGCAATGACGGTCGATCTTTCAGTAACAAATTTTCGACTTTTCGCACAATGTCTTCAGTTCGAGCTTCAACAGGTCGTCCAAACTTTGGATCATCATTGATTGACCCTCGGCCCTATCGAAAGAGTTTATTTTACTTGAAAATAAGATTGTGCATCTTCCCCATACACAGCAACCATTCCTTCATGAATTGCTTTTGGACCATTGCCTTCTTTTGTCAGGATCTTTATTACGCTGGGATGTTCAACCTTAGTTTCACTCATTTTATCGAGAAATAGACCGTCTCAAATCTTTGTAAACAGCACACAACTAAACACAACTTAGCACATGTACTTCTAACAGTGACAGCAATTTTTCAATAATTTGTTTGACATCGTCACTCTTTTGTTTCATAGTTAGGTAGATAACATAAAAATACGCCCTCGTAGTTTAGTAGTGCATAGTACTCAAATCAGGGGAACGAGATGTCCATCCATCGCCTCGGAAATACCCTGTTTAAATGGCGGCTTAGCAGATTAGAGTTTTGAGCAAGGGGGCAAGCTCTGGTCCTAAGAAAAACAGTCACACTGAGAACATACACAAAGAAAAGCGCGGCGTTCAGATTTATAGGACCAAAGCATTTTTGTGGTCTTACTAAAAGCCATATAAGAGCTTGTCTCCAGCAGTGGGAAAGCGAACAAAAACTTTCGGATTGGACCAACACTCCAAAACTAAGACAATCAAAAAAGTTTATTACTTTTTCAGCTCTATCATCAGGGGGTAAATCTCTGCTGGAACTCAACAGAAGAGACCTCAGCATCATTACGGTTTTATCCGCTGGCCGGCCCTCTTAGGTACCACCTGAAGAAGATGGGCAAGGCGGCACACGTTAGAATTATTAGAATTTTAATTTGTTAGAAAAACTCATATTGATCAAATTGTTACATATCTCTTATACATGTACTGGATTTCTTGTAGCAATCTAAAACCGGAAGCAGCATTAAACAAAATCAAGAATTTTTTTTCAAGAAGTTTCAGCTCGCATAACCTATCAAACGTAATGGCAAAAAATTTTAAGCATCAAAAGATGTCTTGACTTGACAAATGGTACAACAACAAAAATAAATTTAATTGTCACCTGCATTCAGATATAGGCTTGAACCATACTGAGTCTGAAAACGTTTCCGTCCGTGTGGAAACAGGAGGATGTCATCATGCTCCAGAAGCCTGTGATAATATTTCCATGATACATAAATATTTCGTCATATTCTGCGGCGACTACACGGTAATATTTATATGATCTAGTAATATCAATGGTAATATGTTCTGTTTACTAGAACATATGACATATTATTTGATTATTAAAATTAATTTAAAAATGACAGAACAACGAGTTATTGCTGTTGCTGCTTGTGTTTCTTCAATTGTAACAATTTGTGTATTATTGTGTAGAAAACTATGCAAAAAGAACAAACGTTTGTGGATTAGACCCTGGATGGCGAGACGAACAGAGTTGGGCATCCAGAATCAATTACGCAGAACAACAATTTTTTTTAAAGTATGTACTTTAATACCGGGTGTCCCAATAGTGCGGTGTCGGGCGATATCTCAATACCAGTTTGAGATACAAAAAAAAATTGAAATCGAAGATGTTTAATTTTTAAAGGGGCATAACCTGCAGTACTGAATCGAAGTTTATTTTTTAAAATGGAACACCCTATATTTTATTACATTTTTAGAATCTACTATAAAATCAACATACTTTTCATATACCATTGTCTATACCTAATCCTAATAGTTTTTCAAATATTTGATATTTTCTCTAATAGATGTCATATGCAGATACTATTTTTCTAAGTCATATCTTACTTATGTTTGACCCCAGAAACAAAATTTTTGGTATGCGAGTAGTCTATACTTGCAATAATTTTTACAAATTGCTCAAACTATTTTATTTAATACAGAGTGTTCAAAAAAGGGAAAGCAACATGACAAATTTCAGATTAAAAAATCTCCATTTCCTTAAACGGAATACCTTGTGTTTTTTCATGCTATTTTACTCCTAAAAGAAAGCGCTATATTTTTCATTAAGCATGTCATATAATAATAATAATAATAGTTAGTGTTTTATTTTTCGCACCACTAATTGATTTACAATCTTAATAGCAATGTTCAAAATACGTCAGTATAAAGGTAATTGTAAAAGTACAAATTATAAAAAAATAAACATACAAAAACAAAACAGGCGAACGCAGGATACTTATAATGAGTACACATAGTACAAAAAAGAAGAGAAAGCAAAATTAGCAGAAAAAATCGTCTAATGTATAGCAACTCTTCGATAACAATAAATCTTTTAATTTCTTTTTAAATATATTAATATTTACAGAGGAAGTTATATCAGCACTCAATTCATTGTAAAATCTACACCCAGTGGCGAAGAAACCTTTATTATATTTTGCTGTCTTGTGGTAATCTGGTCTTAGGATATGCTTATTTCTTGTGCCATAGTTATGCGCTAAATCATTTTGAGTGAAAAACGGTTTGTATTTATAAATATACGTACACAGTTCAAAAATATATAAAGAAGGCAAAGTTAAAATTTTCAAATTTCGAAATTCATTTTTACAAGACTGTCTAAAGTTTATATTTGACAAAATTCGTATAGCATATTTTTGAAGGACAAACACTCGCTGAGATTCATTACTATTTCCCCACGATATGATACCATAACGCACGAGTGAGTGAAAGTTAGCATAATATAGTGTCAATAATATATTACTATTGCACTGACTAGATAAAAATTTCAGAGCATAACAGGTTCTGCGCAATCGTTCACAAAGAGTCGCAATGTGTGACTTAAACGTTAATGGTATGTCAAGTAATGCATCATCAATCAACTCCCTATCTCTTAACTGAAACCTCTTACAGACGGTCTTATCTTTGTTTAGTAGTAATCTATTCTTTTCAGACCATGTAGTCACCTGCGCATATATTGCTCTAATTTTATTTTGCAAATTTACTTCACATACGTCTGTAATTAAAATATTTGTGTCATCAGCATACATACACAAATAGATATTTTCAACATTGTTGAAATAATGCTGCAAATCACCAATATATACCACGAAAAGGAGAGGCCCCAAAATTGATCGCTGTGGGACTCCTTGCTCGACCCGGCGAATATTACTTATAGTTTGCCTCACTTTTACTGTCTGCACCCTATTTGCAAAATAAGTTTGAAAAAAGTCCAAAGCCACACCACGAATGCCATATCTATACAACTTTTCTAAGAGAATCCGATGGTTAGCATAGTCAAAGGCACGCGAAAAATCAACGAAAAGTCCTGATACAAGTAAACCCTTATCTAAATTTTAAATCACTTTATAAGTGAATTCGCATAACGCAGTCTCTACACTCCTACTCGTGATATAACCATGCTGACATGATGACAAAACATTATTCTTTGAAAAAAAAGATGTAATTTGTTTCGCTACTATTGACTCAATGATTTTCGAGAAAGAAGAGAGCAAGGTGATGGCTCTATAGTTAGAGTAACAATTAGAATCCCCTTCTTATATAATGGTTGAACGACCGTCATTTTAAGCCTGTTCGGAAACACTCCATTTGAAAAACATAAATTAATAATATGCGTTAAAGCATCACAAACAAAATATTTAATTTTTTTTACTAATGTATTAGACATTTCATCAAAACCATAAGAATTTGATGGTTTTAAGTTATTAATGGCATCCACAACGTCAGAATTGATAACAGCAGAGAAAAAGAACGTATTGGAATTGAATTCAGTATTTTTATTCAAAAAGTCATAATCTATAGGTACATCATTGTCGTTAGAATGTGTAAAAATCACATTAAAATTATTAGCTACGTCTTTGTCTGCTACTTCTTTGTTATCAACCTTTATCGTGATGTCGTTTCTTATCTCAGTATTGTTTCCCTGAAGTTAAGATATAACCCCCACATAGCTTTCATTTTGTTAGCGGATTGATCAATTTTATTTTCATTGTATTTTTTTCGCTCCTGTTTTAATTTCTCATCATACAACATATTGAGTTTTTTTGCTAATAGGTCTGAACCCCACATATTTCTTTGATAAATCATTGTATATCTGTGCCTGATTTTTTATTTCAAAAATTTCTGGTGATACCCAGTTAGAGTGTTTGTCACTTCTTTTAGACGTAAATCGCCTCAAGGGAAAACATAATTGAAAATAATAATTTATTGTCTCATAGAATACATTATATGCAGTATCAGGACAAGTTTCATCGAAAACATTCTGCCACGTTTCATTTCCCAGCAATTCAATAAAAGAAGTTATACTAACTTCATCAAAACAACGTCGATTACAAACACTTAATTTATTAGATTGTTTTATTTTTTCTTGTATAGGAAACTTCAGTATTTGAGAAAGTATGATCAGATATGTTGCAATCATAATTCCTAACGCTAAAGGTGTCACATGATCTTACTAGGAAATTGTCCAAACAAGTACTCGAGAATGCGGTAACCCTTGTGGGAGAATCAATAGTTGGAACAAAGTCAAAAGAACCAATGACATCCAAAACTCTTAGTTTATTTTTACTCTCTGTTAAAAAGTTAATATTAAAATCACCCCCCAGTATTATCTTTGTTTGGCTGTGTACAGACAAAAAACTCAACAAGTCAAACAACAATTCCAAGAAAGTATTGAAGTCTCCCAAAGGAGGTCTATATATTACTCCGATAATTATTTTATTTTGTGATAATTCAATACAAGCAGCTTCCAAGATACCGTCAATGCAAAACCTATTTACGTCTAAAACTTCTACATTTGATTTAAAATTCTTATTCAAATAAATAGCTACTCCCCCATGCCTTAACGTTTTACGACAATAATATGCTTTAAGTAAAAAATTGCGTATTTGAATTACCTCTAGCTACCTATCTGCAATAGATTTCGAGATATTTTCGTTTTTAAATTCGCTTTATAAAAGACTGCATTTCAAGACAGCAATATGTTAAAACTAAGATGGCCATGGAAAACAAATAACACTCATCATAACTCTAAACTGTCAGATTGTTTAAAGCAGTATTTTCTATATAAGTCAATTACGTGTTTATGTATTCTAACGTGTGATGAATTTTTCACAACCAGGACTTATAAATATGGTTTACGCATTGGGATCGAGCGATCAGAATTGTTTCCTTGCAAGTCACATTTACGCGCAAAGGTTTCCAAATGCTGAGCGGCATCACTAATACTTATGCATTTGCCAGGTTAAAAGAACGTTTTGAGAGAACTGGAAGCGTGCACTATGAAAAGAAATTGCAAAGACAAAAACGGGTGGCCACTGAAGAAAATGAACACCTAGTATTGGAAGCTGTAGTGGGAAATCCGCATACGTCAACACGTACGTTAGAAAGCGAAATTGGAATACCGAAAACATCAGCGAACAGAATTATTCGGAAACACAAATTTCACCCATACCATGTACAACCGGTACAAGAACTAAGCCAACAAGATTTTATAAGCAGACGCAACTTCTGTAATTGGGCATTAGACAAGAATTATCAGGAGCCAAATTTCTTCAATAACGTTGTATTCACAGACGAAGCCACATTTCATAAAAATGGGTTTGTTAATCGCCACAATTTTCACTACTATAATAATGAAAATCCTAGGATGATAATTCCACTGGATAATCAGCATAGGTGGTCTCTTAATGTATGGGGTGGAGTTCTTGGACATTTTGTTATAGGACCATACTTTTTCGATAACACGGTGGATGGAGAATCATTTTTGAATTTCTTACGAAATCAATTTGAAGATATGGTTTTGACAGCTTACCATTAGAAATTACCAGACAAATGTGGTTACAATTAGATGGAGCTCCTCCACATTTTAGCAGATGTGTGAGGCATTATCTGAACACACATTTTGAGAATAAATGGATCGGTAGAGGAGGACCAGTGATATGGGCCGCAAGATCTCCGGATCTGACAAAACCAGACTTTTTTTATGGGGTTGTGTCAAAACGCAGGTATACAAAACTGCCCCAACAACAGTGGAAGACATGAAATTTAGAATACAACGAGCTTTTGAATCGATTGATGAAAATATGCTTCAAAGGGTGCATCAAAATTTTATTCACAGAATTACTGTCTGCCAAGAGCAAAATGGTGGACATATTGAACACCTTGTCTAGGGAGTGTCATTGGGGTATAGTTTTGTATAGTATTGCTTTGTATTGGGGAGTAATTTGTATCTTGGAAGTAGGCTGCAGTCTTTATACAGTTCGCTATCTCCAGTTTATATGGCAATTGCGCAGTAATATTTTTGTTTGATTTTCTTATTATTTCTTGCTTTAAATAAAAATTTGTTCTTTTTTTTCCTTTTCGTTTTATTAGCTTTACAGCAGTATACATATAACTTATATTTCACTGAATAAGATAAAATATTATGCGCAAACAATTCAAATTAGAATAGTGTCTTCGTACTGGTAAGTTCTTTTAGAGCAATATTCATCCTTAAAACATAGAAAACCACACATTTTAATCGGAGCAAATACTGTAGTAAGCTATTTGACAGTTTAGAGTTATGATGAGTGTTATTTATTTTCCATGGCCATCTTAGTTTTAACATATTGCTGTCTTGAAATGCAGTCTTTTATAAAGCGAAATTAAAAACGAAAATATCTCGCAATGTATTGCAGATAGATATATGACGTGCTTAAGGAAAAATATAGCGCTTTCCTTTAGGAGTAAAATAGCACGAAAAAACACTAGGTATTCCATTTAAGGAAATGGAGATTTTTTAATTTGAAATTTGTTAAGTTGCTTTCCCTTTTTTGAACACTCTGTATTAAATAAAATAGTTTGAGCAATTTGTAAAAATTATTGCAAGTATAGACTACTCGCATACCAAAAATTTTGTTTCTGGGGTCAAACATAAGTAAGATATGACTTTAGAAAAATAGTATCTGCATATGACATCTATTAGAGAAAATATCAAATATTTCAAAAACTATTAGGATTAGGTATAGACAATGGTGTATAAAAAGTATGTTGATTTTATAGTAGATTCTAAAAATGTAATAAAATATAGGGTGTTCCATTTGAAAAAATAAACTTCGATTCAGTACTGCTTTTCTGAGACACTCTGTATAAACGAAAGCATTTTTAGGTTATGCCACTTTAAAAATTAAACATCTTCTATTTCAACATTTTTTTTGTAACTCAAACTGGTATTGAGATATCGCCCGACAGCGTACTATTGGGACACCCGGTATATGCTATTCTGGGACGTATTTAGAAAGTCTTTCTTTTCAATTTTCTTTTATATTGGGATGAAAAACATTCCGAAATTAAAGTCCGACAGTAGTCAGCAAGCATCTCGCTATTCCACTTGCCCTGATAGCGTTTTTCAATACTGGAAATATCCTGAAGAAATCTTTCCCCATGCTCGTCACTAACATCGCCAAGATTCGGGGGAAAGAAGTTCAGGTGCGATTGCAAGAAATGTATTTTAAGACTCATATTACAGCCTAATGCATGGTAGGTAACTTCTTAGAAGTTCACTAACAATTTCCTCGTAATCTTCAGATTTTTTATTTCCTAAGAAATTCTTTGTCACACTTTTAAATGCATCCCAAGCAGTTCGTTCTAAATCGCTCAAGACTACGTCAAATTCTCGATCCTGTTGTAACAGATTAATCTGGGGTGCTATAAAAATACCCTCTTTAAGTTTTGCCTTAGATATATTAGAAAATTTTTGTTTAAGGTATCGAAATCCTGGTCCCTCTTTGTCCAATGCTTTGACAAAATTCAAGGCAGTAAAAGTATTTTATGAGGTTCCACCAACGAATTATGGAATACGTTCTTTTCTCCAGGAGTATATTGTATTCTAGTTGACCATTGCTTAACAGTATAGTGCAAATTTCTCGCTCGACTATCTCATTCACAAAGGAAACAGAAATACTTTTTTAATCTAAGACCAAGTAGAATTGCAACTACTTTGAGATCAGCACTGATATACCATTTATAGGTTTTGTAATTGATTTCATCAAGGAGACGTGTCATATTATCATAAGTTTCCTTCATGTACACGTCATGACCAACAGGAATGGAGGGGTAGATGTTTCCTATATTTAGAAGGACAGCTTTCAAATTCAATTTAGAAGCATCTATAAAAAGACGCCATTCTTCCGGTTGGTATTTGTAACTTAATTCACCCATTAAACCGTCAACTTTTTTGCAAAATAAAAGACCTTCTTCAGTTGAAAAATAATGTGACAGCTAACAACTTCCATCCTTGCAGTCTTGATCCTAATATTTCTGCCTTCTGAGTTTTTGATAAATTGAGATCTCGAACTAGGTCATTTAATTCCAATTGATTTATTAAATGAGGCGTGTCCTCTTGAGATGGCAAATATTCTTCATTTGTCCGACAACTCTGAAATGTATTCTTCTATCTCGGTTTCAACATGTTCTTGGTTCGAAACATTCATAGGACTTAGCACTGGCAAAGCTTCCGAATGAGAAACTGGACGAGTGGCAGAAGGTAAATTAGGATAGGTAATTCTATCCAACTACCAAACTGCATAGCTATGCTCTTACCTTTTATCCAGCTCCTCAAAGTAACAGCACATCGTGCACAGACATTGTGAGGGGTCCACAACTTGTCTTGATTTGTAATTTTTAATTTAAAATAAAGATTATACGATTTTTCTATTAACTGAAAACTGACTGAAACCCTGAGAGAACACTGGTCCTCTGGGACGATCACGGGACAACTACTACAGGGATTTATTAACCCGATTCGATGCAGTATTGAAGGAGAACCGGCCTAGTTTGCAGCGGAAAAAAAGTGCTTTTCCGCCACAACAATAATTGGGGGGCTCATTCATCCGGCATCGTCGTGTCCAAATTGAATGAGTTGCGTATCTTATTATTATCTTATCTTATTCCAAAAAAATTTTAAAGCTAGAAATTCCTATCAAATTTACATACAAGGTATACATTTTTTTTATTACAAAACTTGTCGAAGATTGGGATAGCTTAAAGAAAATTAAAATATACCTAGGCATACAAAAGTTATGCCACTTAAGACAACTTAAAAAAAAATTGTAGTATCAGTCTATAGTGTCGTATCCGACTATAGTGACGTGTCGGATCACTTTGTAGATGTGTTCAATTCAACAACGACAATACAGATCAATAAATAATTATAAAGATACTCACTTAACTTTAGCTACCCATACCCCACTAAATATTAGAATAAAATCACTTCCTATAGCGGAAAATCCAAGATACATAACACACAAGCGTCCATAGGTTATTCAAATTATTGCTGATAAACGAAACTAAATAAATTCGAAACCCTTTTACTATAGATTTCAACATTTATGCAGTTAAGTATTGATCTACACATCGAACACTATGATAGTCGTTTATCATATCGCGTAATCATTAATGTCGAAATTTTATCATATTAAGCAATAGTAATCAGATTTTAGCATTTATTTCGTCAATGATAAAAATAATTTCTACAATCTCTCGATATAGATAACAAGTAGAACTCATAAATTAATTTTTTCTTTGTCTTTTTTAATTTCAGATTCCTGATTATTGAAAACGTAATACTGAATTGGACTTCAGGATTCTCCCCGACTTACAAAACGAGGATTTTCGAAATTAATCAAGTCAACACTCTAATCTACCTAAATGAGTACCCCACAGAATCGTTCACCATTAAAAATGAATCGATAATCTTGATAATCGTGAAGGTCCCAGATTTCTGTCATAGATTAAGCTTTAGTTCTGAAGGAATTATATTATACAAAACTAACACATCCGAGGAGATTCAACAAATAAATTTGCCAAGTCTCAACGTGAATTGCAAAGATATAAATGATGCTTCCTTGAAGATCAGGAACGATGATGTCCTAACCTACAAGGACACAAAATCGATTTTAACTTGTTTAGTCGCTAATGAAGAATTCGATTTAGTTGCTAAAGTGAACGATGGTCAAAATCTTGCCCGAGAAATATACGTCCAATGCGGTTATGAAGAGATTAATTTAAACTCAGATAAAAAGCTCTTTTTTATTAATAATTCCGATAATACCAATGGAAGTTTCATCGAGATTATCGAAGGTGATGTTAGCGAAATTTTCAAAATTAAAATCATGTGTTTGTATGTATTAATAGCTACATTTTTGAATATTTTATTTTGACTTCCTTTTTTTTTGGTTTCAATTTCTAGAAATGAAGATGTTCTCTTTAAAATCCTCCACACAATCTATGAAAAAATCGAAGGTATTTGTGTTCTACCAACGTCGCATGAGGTGTATTTACATCACTTAAAAAATTCTCAAGGTGACGCTGATATCAATAAAGATAAGTTTGCCCGAGCTTTGCGTAAGCAATTGGATCTCTTTCATGATTTTTGCAAGAATGAAGTTCGGGAATGTGGACGCGAAAATTATTTAAAATTTAGATCTAAGTTGAATGAGTTACAGTTGGAAACTGATGTTTTGTATACGAAAATTTGTAATAATGTTTAAATAAATAATTTTTTTTTTGCAAAGGTGTGTTTCTTCTTGGCATAAATGGCAGATTTGATCTTCAGCTTTTCCGAGATTATGCAGGTGGTAGTTCAGGGTCGCATGACTAGTCAGAAACCCTGCCAGCAGTCCAAGGTCCCCTTTGCCTTCACCTGCTTTTGTCCTAGGATATTCTGCCAGTGGGAAGCCTTACTGTTGACCTTCCATTTGTTAACTGCTGGTTTTAGATGGCTCTTTTGCAGTCCACAACAGGGATCAGATCCATTAAAAGACATTTTTGCTGCTTCTTTGGCAAGCTTATCTTCCTTTTCGTTCCCTTCGATCCCTTGAAGACTTAGGACCCTGATATATCCGCGCCTAAAGTGAAATGGATCAACGTCGAACTCGTTGATTTCACTCCGAGATACTGCAATAACGCTCCTAAAGGTTTAATCCTGCTAGAAACAGGAAACGGCTTATTAACCGTTGCCGAATTAAAACGTAACATTTCTTCGTTATTCGGTATAGAAAATTTTGATATTTACACGTCGACAGGTGAAGTCGTCGTTAAAAATTTAGACGCACTCAGCGGGCGAACTATTTTCGTCGGTAGGAAACCGATTTCGCCCAAGCAAATGGTCGAAGATGTACCTTTCTGTAAGGTAAGTAACTTCAACGAAGATGGCGTTGTAGGTACGTTGATTTTGGAGAATCCGAAAGGTGTTTCGACGAATGTCGATAAATGTCGAACCGATATTATCAACAGATGGGTAAAGAATAAATCGACAAATAAATTATGCTAATTTGCCTGATTTGTTGTAGATTTAATTAATATTTATATTTTGCGTTGATTGATGTCCTTAACCTGTGACTCTAATAAAGAATTAAGAATTGCGTCTGATTTTATTTATTTATTTATTTTTACAATTTGACAGCTGTCACAAATACAGGGTGCGGCATTAGTACGAGGAAGTCCAATTACTCCTTTATAATAAGAGAAATGAGAAAATGTTATTAAGATGAAAGTTGAAGCGCATGGGGGGCTATAACCTAAAAAATATTTTTAACTATACAGGGCGTCAAATAAACACAGGGTGAATCAAACTTACCTTATTTTAAATGGAACACCTTGTATATTTTTACTGTTTACGATTCTTCTTGGCCTTACCTTTATTATAATATAAGGTTTTCCTATGTTATTCAGTTTACTTTAGAAGATATGGGAAGTTTTGCATAAAATTAATAGCAAAGTTAACGTGTTCTATCACGCTACAGTTTCGATAAAAAATGTTTTATTTGCGCTAGAAATATTTCTAATATAGTTTGTGTTCGTTAGAAATTATTGATTTACCAAAATATTCACTATTTATATACAGGGCGAGTCAGAACTCGGAATGTTTGTTTTCTCATGTATTTCAACTGAAACACCCTGTATTTTATTACTGTAGTAAACTCCTCCCTTCACGGGCTTTATTATTTATTAAGCATTCCCTATACCTAAATCCACTACTTTTTCAGTTATTTGCGTTTGTATATGTCGAAAACGTGATTTTAAATAAAAACGGTTTTATTTTAATTGCTTCACTGCCTAAATATTGATGTTCAGCTAAGAAATGATAAAGTACCTATAGTACTACGGTTGCAATTTCTTCATAATGAATAAAGTATTAAAATAGTTAGCAGTTAAGAATCTTAAAGGTTATCCGAGACAAAACAAAATGAGAACACAAATTCGCGAGCAGGCTATGACTTTGACATTAATTAGGTTGAAGTTTTGACAAAACAGAATAATAAATTTTACTGCTGCCTATATCGGTTAAAAATGAATTTTTCTCGAGAAGAATTAATTAATATGATTTTTGTATTGGGAGAAAGTAATAAGAATGTTTTACTTGCAAAACGACTTTGTCACCAGCAATTCGCTGATAGACGACAACCACGAACAGAAGCTTTTGAAATTTTGTTGGAACGGTTTCGACGAACTGGAAGTGTGAATTATGAAAAATCTAACCGAACTAATACTGTTTTAACAGATGAAAATGAATTTGATGTACTTCATAGTATTACTGAAAATCCGCATATTAGTACCAGAGAAATGTCAAGAGATTTAGATATTAGTGACCGTAGTATAAGGAGAATTCTAAAAAAATATAAGATGCATCCATATCATGCACAACTGCATCAAGAGTTGAACGATAACGATTATAATAAAAGGGTTGAATTTTGTCGGTGGGCACAACGAAAAATTCAGGAAGATGCTGGTTTTTTTGATAACGTTTTATTTGGAGACGAAGCAACGTTCCACAAAAATGGTACGACAAATAGACATAATTTCCACTATTATTCAACTTCGAATCCGTACCATATCATTACTAAAAGCCAAACAAGATGGTCATTGAATGTTTGGCGTGGCATTCTTGGAGATTATGTTATTGGACCCTACTTTTTCGAGGATAAATTAAATGGAGAAATGTATTTTGATTTTATGGAAAACCGTTTGCAAGAATTGTTAGAAGACGTACCATTGACTATTCGTAAAAAAATGTGGATTTTACATGATGGCGCTCCAGTACACCATCATTTTTTTAATCAAAGAACATTTAAATTATGAATTTCCAGGAAGATGGATTGGAAGGAGGTCTCGCTAATTGGCCCCCTAGATCTCCGGACTTAACAAAGGTTGATTTCTTCTTATGGGGTTATATAAAAAATGAAGTTTATAAAACACCTCCTACCACAAAAAAAGATATGAAAGATAGAAGTACACATGCATTTAGAAGTATAGATGTACATGTGTTAAGTCATATAAGTCGCTCTTTTGAAAATCGCTTACTGTTGTGCATCGGTAACAACGGAGATCATTTTGAAAAATGACAAAATTAATGAAAAATAAATAATTCTGTAATTAGTTTCTACTATTTTTTTTATTTACTCAAGTTTTATAATTAAATGTTATCTTATTATCACTTTGTGTTTACTATTTATTTATGTTATTGTAAAATTTAACAATGATAGCATTAAGTAGCCCGTGAAGGGAGGAGTTTTAAAATACAGAGTGTTCCATTTGAAATACGTGAGAAAACAAACATTCCGTTTACTACACTAATAAAATACAGTTCTGTTCCTGTATATACAAACATTCCGAGTTCTGACTCGCCCTGTATATAAATAGTGAATATTTTGGTAAATCAATAATTTCTAACGAACACAGACTATATTAGAAATATTTCTAACGCAAATAAAACATTTTTTATCGAAACTGTAGCGTGCTAGAACACGTTAACTTTGCTATTAATTTTATGCAAAACTTCCCATATCTTCTAAAGTAAACTGAATAACATAGGAAAACCTTATATTATAATAAAGGTAAGGCCAAGAAGAATCGTAAACAGTAAAAATATACAGGGTGTTCCATTTAAAATAAGGTAAGTTTAATTCACCCTGTGTTTATTTGACACCCTGTACAGTTAAAAATATTTTTAGGTTATAGCCCCCCATGCGCTTCAACTTTCGTCTTAATAACATTTTCTCATTTCTCTTATTATAAAGGAGTAATTGGACTTCCTCGCACTAATGCCGCACCCTGTATTTGTGACAGCTATCAAATTGTAAAAACAATCATTTCTTATCTAAAAACCAGTTCGTTTTCAAAAGTGTTAACTGTCGTGGAGATCAAAATATTTCTGACACCTGTCAAATTGTAAATCCAGTGTTTTTTTGAAAGTTGCAAGACTTGCATTATTTTTTTTTTCTGAAAATTGCCAAACTAAGTACTGTTTTTGACAGGTGTAATAGTTGAAATACCTATTCCTTTTACAGCTGTCAAATGATAAGAATACTGTTATTGTCGGATTTAACCATTCTAATCGATAAACTTCATTTATATTTATAATTCTGATAGTTATAACTGTCAAAGTAGCAAAGTACGTCTGGCTGTTGTCGAATTAGGTACAAGAACTATTTTTTTTTCCTCGGATTTGAATCGTAATTGTCAAAATGCACCTGAGAGTTCCTACTAAATAATTTTTCAATTTTACGGCCATTTTAAGATAATACTGCATTAAGAGGTAACTAAATTCTTTGATGTTTCACTGTATAGCGCTATGAAATGGCACACTATGTAATTACTTTCTTAGTATCATCTTAAAATGGCCGCGAATTTAAAGTATTGTCTATATTTTATAGTTATGGTTATTGGTAAGTATCAAAATACTTGTGAAAGCAGTCAAATTATAAAATCAATTTTATTTCATATTGGCAATTGCAACCATCGACATATTTTTGACGTCTGTCAAATTTTAGAACCAAAATCATTTCTGCCAACTTATCTGTCAAATTATCAAACTAATCCGATTTCAATCAATACAAGGAAGTAGCCAAATACTGTGCTAGAATGCTGCCTTAAAATGAATTTTTAAAATCCTATGGCAAATATATATAATACATTTAAAATATCTCTCACGATCGCTGAATTTTATGAATGAATATGAAAATATTTCTGGGATTTATTAAATTATAAAATTCACTATACCTTATTTCAAAAAGAGAGAGACAACATTCTGAACGGACCCAAATGACAGTTGTTTCTTATAGGCTGAAAACAAAGCAAAATCACATTATGCAACGTTCTGTTATTTCTGTTCATTATCAAACATTCTGACATTGCTTATACTACAGCTATATTTAAAGTTTTACTATAATTATTACATTAGTTTATCTATTTTTTGGTGTAGATTAGTTCTCTTTTGCTTTACGTATCAGAGAATGTTACATAAAATTTATTTTGCAAATTATATATTGTGGTTTGGTCTGGGGGTCTGTTCAGAATAGTGATGGGTTGCTACGAAGCAAACTGCTAACTATCGTTGGCAGTTTGTAGCAGCTAACGAATATTAAAAGAAACTGCTACTTTTTGTAGCAGTTTTCCGATGTAAATATTTCTGACGTAGCAGCTCTATAGACATCATATGTTCTATCCCGTTGTAGCTATAGGAGAAACTGCTACAAAAGGTAGCAAAAAGAAAAGTAGCAGTAGCAGTTTGTAGCTGCTAATGAAAAATAGCAGTTTTACAAATCACTAGTTCAGAATGTTCTCTCTCTCTTTTTGAAATAAGTTATAAGTATAATCAAGCAAATTATAATTTATGACGTTTATAAATTATTGGCGACATGCGTCTTAAAATCTATAGCTACCCGAGACGTACACTTCTTAAATATATGTTACGAGGGAGCGTTTTTATATTCGCGGAATGAGCGGGTTGTAGGGGGGTGATTAGGCGCATTGGGGGCGTGGCCTGTGCAGCGACTCATAATTAGTATAAATACGAAGTTTCATTGTTATTAGACAGTTAGTCTTTGAGCTATCGTCAACCAAGTAACATAATCAGGAGTGAAAAGTGAAATATGAAATATGGAAAAAATCGCGTGTTCGCGTGCATTTTTGGACCTCTGTAATGAAGACATGGATGGAGTATTGAGTCGAATTGTTATTGGAGACGAAACTTGGGTTCATCATTATGAACCTGAGTCCAAACAAGACTCCATGCAGTGGCATAAAAAGGGCACAGCACCTCCCAAGAAATTTAAAGTGTCACAATCAGCTGGGAAACTCATGGCAACGGTATTTTGGGACTCGGAAGGAATATTGTTGATTGATTATAAAGATAAAGGTGTTTCTATAACCGGAGAATATTACGCTTCAATATTAGAGCGACTAAAAGAAGCCATTAAAGAGAAAAGACGGGGAAAATTGACGAAAGGTGTGCTGCTTTTGCACGACAACGCGCCCGTCCAGAAGAGCCGCGTTGCGTTAGCTGCCCTGCATAAGGTAGGCTTCGAAATTGTGAATCACCCACCCTACAGCCCAGACCTGGCCCCGAGTGATTATTACCTGTTTCCGAAAATGGAAAAAGAGCCGCGGGGTAAAAAATTTACTGCCAATGATGAAGTCAAGGAGGCAGTTTCGGCGTATTTTGCAGATAAAGAGAAATCATTTTTTTATGAGGGTCTGCAGGTGAATATTTTGAAAAAGAAAAATAATTTGGTTTTTTTATTTCCACCCCTTATCCCCCATTCCGCGAATATAAAAACGCTCCCTCGTATATAACACTGTGGAAACTATTCTTACAATTGCTGAATTGTATGAATAAATATCAAAATATTTCTGAGAGTACTATCAAATAATAAAAATCTTTATTTTTCATACTACCGCTAATAGTTGTTTTTTTTAACGCTGCCTCAGTATAAAAACGGTTTATATTTTGACGGTTTTGTAAGAATTAATACGCTTCTGACAACTGCCTAGCTGTACAAACACTTATTTCTTAACCTTTTTAAAAGAAGCTGTCAAATTATTTAAAAAAAGTAGTTCTTGTAATTGACTGTTTATAACTGTTAAAATAGACCATTGATTGCTATTAAATTGTAAAAGTGGTGGGTCCATTTAACAGCTGTCAAGCTATAAAATCAGTCACCTTTATCTTAACTATCAAAATATTTCTGACAGTTGCGAAATTGCAAACAGAAATTAATTTTTCCCATTCTGACATTTCAAATGCTTCAATATGTGTGGTATTGTTACTTTACTGAAAGCTGTCACACTACAAAAGCATTTACCTACTTATTTGTACCTACTGTTTAGGCGCGTGTAACAGTTAATGTCTTAGTACCAGCTATCAAATTATCAATATGAAGAATTTTTCAAAATGCAATGCCGTCAATCGTTGTATACAGCGGCAATAAAAAGTCCCGGAATGGTCGAATAACTTTGCTATTTGAAAATTATGATTTCTGAAATTTGGTATGGGGGTATAGTTAATATAAATGCATTTTATGCAATACAGTTTATATTTTTTTCACTTCCGGTTTAATCGGCAATACGTCCAACTTTTTTTTTTTTAACGGAACGCCCAGTTTTTTTAACACTTTTGAATGCAAAATAAAAAACTACGTTCAGGAAGTATTAAGATGTTTATTTTTATTCACAAGAAAACAGTTAAAAAATTTAAAAAGTGTCCTAATACAGAAAAATCAAGATTCCTGATGTCTATTCAGGTTGCGATTACAATAATTGTTCAAAATGCTCTACATTTACAATTTGACAAAAATGTAAACGGTCAGTAAAATTTCTTATTGAATTTTGTATTTGTTCTGGAGTGATGCGATTGGCTTCTTCTTCGAACTATTCTCTCTTCCAATTGTTCTAGATTATGGGGACGATTTTTGTACATTTGACATTTCAAGTGACCCCAAAAGAAAAAATCTAATGGCGAGAGATCTGGCGAACGTGCTGGCATTTCGATTGCTCCTCTAGGTCCGATCCAACGTTCCGGAAAAATTTCATTCAAATAATCGCGGACATTATGGGCAAAATGGGGGGGAGCTCCATCTTGTTGAAACCAAAAATGTGCATTAGGGTGATCACCTATGTTTGCATTTGGGAAGGGGGCACAGTGGGGCAAGGAAGCTTTGAAGCTGGCATTAAATCGCAAACGTCATGAAAATGCTACTAATTTGGAAATAAATATATTAAACTGTAATAAAACACATACGGAACAGTTTTGGTCACGTATTAATAAAAAAAATTAGCATAATTAGAATTCTTTAAATAAGGTATTAGTATGTAAATTACTGGAATTATGTTTCTTCGTCAAAATGAGAAAAAAAATCTTCCTCCTCTTCCTCACTGTCATCATTACTGTTTCTTTCGTCGCCACTTACTTGGTAGCATTTTAGAGAAGGAGATTTCAATAAATCTAGGGCCTGTTTCGGCAAGCGTTGAATTTTTTTTTTGGGCAATTCCTTTTTGCTTGTAAGTACAGGATCAGAACTTACGAGAAAAAAGTTCAATATGTCGCGATTTGAACTTTCTCTATTACATTTTCTCGAGTTGTGTTCCCTGTATCTTTTGAAATCTTTATTCCGCGCTTCCTGTGCTTCTTCTGTTAACTGGCCTATCGGGAGTAATGCAGAAGAAATTATTTCCGGACCATGTATAAAATATTTATGAAGTGTAGGCGGCATACAATACCATGGATATTTTTCAACAAAATGCCGAGCAGTATTGTGACAAAATGCTCGGAATTTGTCAATACTTATTTCGTGTCCAGATGCTACAACTATTAATATTATGTGCATTTTGTGAATTAATTCAGCGTCAATTCCTGTTATTTTGGCAGATATTTCGGCATTCTCAAAAAAACGTCTAGCCGTGTTACCGTCATTCGAATTCCCGAAGCCGGGTTTAGGTTGATCTACTATTAAACCGCAGGAATCTCTAAACTCTCTTTGAATTCGTGCTTTGTTTTGGGCCACAATAACTTTATCGGTACCTTTTGCTTGCCATTTTTTGATTGGCATTTTGTACGATAAGTGAAGTAAACATTCAAAAAATCGTATCCAGCCATGTAGAATTGAAAGCCCAAACGTTAAATTTTCTGTTGTTACTGTCCTCTGTATCATGTCATCAATATTGTTGAAGCTTTTCGAAGTGGCTCCGCATATATAACATTTTAATGTTGATGAAGTATCTGTCAGAGCGTTGCAAACTTTACCATCAATCATTGAAAAAATTAATATGTGTTTCACTGTGACAGTTCCACAATTTAGTGTTATGATACTATTTTGCAGTTCTTTTATCTCTTTATCTACTCTGGCTTTCTCAGCAACTGAAACTCTACTAGACTCCTTTATGAATTCTATCTTTAAAGGTCTACAGTATCTTGTAGAACCAGGACGAGGGTTTTGCCATATAGTCTTATTATCACAAATTAGGCGAAGAGGCACAATGGACGTAATGAAAACCGCCGAATCACTGGCTACTTGACCATGAAAAGCTTGTTTATAAGCACTATGGCCAGAACTACCGTCAAAACCCCATTTGGTATACAAGCACAGCTTGTCTAGTTCTGCATTATTAAGTTCGTTTACTACACGATGCTGTACGGAAATAAGCCGGTCCATAGTATGGTCAAGGAGAGCTTGGAGACTGACTTCTGCAGAAGTGGATGTGACCTTAATACAATCTGATTTTGGGTAGCATTCTTGCTTTGCCACTTGAAGCACTTTATATGATGGAAACTTTTCTGGGGCCTTTTTTCTGATCACTTCATATTGATATCGCGATAATTTAGCATCCACCAACATTGCCAATGCATCTTCGCCTGATAACATTTGTCGTTGTTCACTTTCAAATACCTTTTTATATGCCTTTCTATATTTTATTGCCCGTTTCGGACTTGTTGTAATGTCTTGTATTACTTTTGATGCCTGAGCTTTTCCCGATGCTCTCAAACTCATTTGAGTAGCATAACTTAATACAGCAAGAGGTGTAGATTTCCTCAATTCACTGGTTTTATGTCGTTTCGTTCGCTCAGCGCTAAACACAAATGAGGTTTCCGGACGGCCGCGTCTTTTTTGTGATCGTGGAAACAAAATTGATGCACCCAACCAGTCACGATTATCTTTTAAAAATCTTTCTTGCATTCTATGTGCTTTCAGCCAGCGTGACCTAAACTGTGATTTGAAGTAATTTAAAGCTTTATTTAAATCATTGACATTGCTCTCTGGACATTGGGTACGTTTCTTAATCTCGCCTTTCAAAAACTTAAACTGATCTTCAATATCATCATATCCAGAACTTCTAAGTATAGTGAAAAGATCTTGGCGTGTGATGCTCATATAGTTTAAATTCTTTCCTGGCAACAATAAGCAGAAAAAGAAACGGTAAAAGTATTTTTTCTTACAGATGATTAGTTTCAATCAAATAATTCTAAGTAGCAAAAGTGCACTTAGGTGCACGACTAAATAATATTTTCAAATTCCCAAAGAATTCCCCGATACTTTAAAAATTAAAAATTTACTTGATCGACTTTGATACATAAAGAAAAAAGTCCGTGTTCCTCATATTTATTTCTAAAAAGAGTAACGATTACTTTTAATATGATTATACTCCAATTATTAAAAATATATGCTATTTTGCATAAGAAATTATAAATATAATTGTAACAATATACCTGAACATGACGCTTCCATAACTGAAATATGCAATTTTAGCGGAGTAGGGCAATTGCAAGTTATTAATCTTGAAGTGTATACTACCACTCTTATCGCTGACCTAACAACTATTGAGACGCGTGGGGGAATGTTCAAAGAAATTGCACACCTGTCTGTTCGATTTTATAATACTACGTACTATGCAGTTTATGAAAAAAATTATAATGAATGTATATTTAACTTAAAAAAAAATGATTTGATGCCAAGTTTTAAGGTTTCTTGCCCCACTGTGGGGGGCCGCAAGTGCTGGAACAACCTCATTTCGCAATTAATTTAAGTAGACGTTGCCAGTTAAATTTCCTCTTATAAAAAATGATCCTATGATGTTGTTTCCAACAAGACCAGCCCAGACATTCACCATTTGAGGACGCTGTGTATGGACTTCTTCGATCCAATGCGGATTTTCAATTGACCAGTAGCGACAATTATGTCTGTTCACAGTGCCGTTGAGACAAAACGTTGCCTCATCTGAAAAAATGATGTGATCTAAAACATTAGGCTGCTGCTCGATCAATTCCGTCATTGTTTCGCAAAAATGTAGTCTACGATCTGGATTATCTTCAGTTAACTCATGGACGGGGCTTTTATTCTTGCTGATTTAAGAATCTTATGAGCAGATTTTTGAGAGATCTCATGAATTTGACCTAATTCTGTTGTGGACACGTGATGATGATTTTCTTCCACTGTAAGTAACACATTCAAACTAGTTTCTTCATCTGTTGCTGTTAATGGACGTCCCCTTCTAGGTAAATCCTTCACCTGACGAAAGACTTCAAACTTTTGAATTGTTCGGCATACCGTACTTTTACTAATGTGACGATCCGGATAAACAGTATTAAACAAAATACGAACCTCTTCAAAAGAACGTTGACGATCACCGTACCCACGAACCATTAATATCTCAATTCGTTCTGATTCAGTAAGTTTTACTGCCATTTTCAAATGTGTCAATGTCTAAAATAAGTAAATTTGTAGCGATGCAAAAGTTAAAACGCTTTTAAAATTGTCAAATGTGACGGCAAAAAGAATGCAAACACTAAACAACAACTTTTTTCAAAGGTACCTTGTTTTTTCTGTATTAGGACACTTTTTTAATTTTTTAACTGTTTTTTTTGTAAATAAAAATAAACATCTCAATACTTCCTGAACATAGTTTTTCATTTTGCATTCAAAAAAGCATGGAGGTGCAATCAAATAACAAATAATAATGTTCTGCATACAAGAAAAACATTCTTTCAAGTAGGTACCAAATAAAATTGTACCAGATCTAATAGGTACCTAAATATCAGCCAACTGCTAGACCACAAAAACATACCATACAAATAAAGTATAAAATACGAAAGACTGAGAAAACATTAGTAAATGTGTGCCAAATCACAAAGAAATGTAGTGAAGAACACTGCTGTCAAGAATTTTATTGGATTTTATTTTTAGTCGAGGGAGAGCCACTACAACAGGGCAAAATCTAAACGACTTTACTTACCAAGCGAATTAAGTATTTCAAAATTGTGTAAAATATATATTTACAAAATATTTTGCAATAATTTCAACATACCTAGGCTTTGGAAATCCTGCCACCGACACTTGCAGTATGTGTTCTCGATTAAGAAACGAACTCCAAAAGCATAAACTGCAAGGTTTGTCTACCAATGTTTGTGGTATTGTGCCTGTGATGGTTGATCCGCGTATACATAGACTTAGAGCGAAGCAGTTCCATATCAGCATGAACGAAAATTTGGAGGATAATCTGTCATTTTGCTTTGACATGCGAAAAGTGCAGCCGTTACCTAAACTACCCATATCTGAAGCATACTACTTGAGGCAGTTGTCCTTCTATAATCTTTGTGTAACGGATTTAAATTATAAACAGCTTATTTTTTACGTCTAGGCTAGCAGGGGAACAAATAAAGTATCGTGGACTATTAGTAATTTTCTAAGAATCTGTTGGCAACACTAGGTATATATGGAGAAAATATTCTAGGTTTAATTTTGTTTATTTTTTAGAAAACGAACACCAAAGAAATAACCAAGAAGTAGAAGACTAAGAAGAAGACTGCGACTGCAAAGAAGACTGTGATATAAGGATTTAAGGTTCAATTATCTAAGGAATGCACTTCTTTGTTTGTTTATGTTTTGGGGGGACAGGTCCGCATCACTCCTGTGATATTTGGACAAGTGAATTTTTTGATTTGTTGAAGCTGTTGTTGTACAGTCTTCTGTGTTATTTCTGGCCACTATACCAAAGCAGCATATGGGTGATCATGGGTCTTGATCATGATCATACTTACCACGGATCATGATTACCAGGCCGTCACCGTACCTTTGCACTTCATATCCGTCTCCGGTTAGGTTATTTATGAGATCATCAACAACAAAGCACCAGAGCAAAGATAAGACCCCTCCTTGGGGGCAGCGGATACGTTTACTCGAGGATCAGATACTGCATCTTTAGCGTTAAAGTAGAATTCAAGGAACCTGACATGCAGTGACAAAAATATGGAGACATTAGATGTTTTAGCAGTTTAAATTGACCTCTTCCTACTTGTTTATGATTCGAAACAATACAAAATATCTTCTATTTCAGGACAACGAAAATTCAGTCGAATTGGCCTGACTTTCATTCAGATATAAAGTAAAGGAAAAACATCAAATCATATTCACAACCACCTCCGGTTTAGTTTTCAACGTCATAATTGTCCAAGAAACCCTCAACAACTGCGACAAAGTTTTTCCAGGCCGCTTTCTTCTTAGGGGAAAATATTGGAGTACAAGATCTCCTTTATTTGTGCTCCAACAATGATATTAGCTTTGACCTTTTCCTCAGGAAGCGTAGAGAATAAATCTTAAGAGTACTTGAAGACTGCCAACTCAATAGCACTTGGAGAGAGCGGGGAGGGGTGGAGGTGTCTACCAGTGGCTTAGATTTGACATTGTTTTTGGCTAAGCAAAACTATCTTCTCTGTTAGGAGTCGCAACATGAAGACTTCCCAATCATACTCGTCATACTTCAAGATTTTCAGCGAGGTTTTAGGCGTTACTGTAAAAATAAATGAGATATATGATCCAAGCAAATAGACGGGTACTTAGGTTTATTATAGGCAGCCAGACTGCTTTGAGCCTTCTTGAAAAGCTGTATCTATAAAGAAGCCTCACAATTGCCTCAAACAGACCAATCACATCGATGCTATAGCGCAGCCCATCGTGATAGGTGAAGACGTTGGAAAAAATTTAGTTCGAATCACACTTTGATCGAACAAGTTCTACTGATTGAGCTTACATGTCAAAAGCTCGACAACAATCACTTTAACAACCACCCCACCGAAGTTGTTCATCGTTGACGCGAATTTCGTAAAATTTTCATTCATTTGCCGCGTTGTAACTTGACGCTGATGATATTAAGCTAAGCTGTGTTACCGCCTGAGAAGGATAGCTTTCCAGTCAATAAACTGAAGAAATCTCGACGTCATTGTTTTTTTTGGTTAAGATGTCATCGAGAAAAAAAAATACGACATATCATAGCGCCTTATGACGACATTTTAAAGACTGTTGTAGATGTCATAAACTGATCAAACTGAATTTTCGACAAATAGTTAGCCCAGCCTACAAAATATATGTAGTTGTATATAAAAGAATATAAAACTATACCTAACTGTGCATTTTGAACTTATTATGACATATTTCTGACGTTGTTTTGACAGTCCACAAGAAAAACCGCATTGATATGACGTGTTTTTGACGTCGTTCTAAAAAACTGTCTTAAAAATAGCGTTAAAAACATCTTAACGTTGTTATGACGTTCCTTATAGATCATTATGACGTCGATGACGGTTAATCACTTAAAAAGAAATCTACAACTGTCAAACGTCAAATTGTTAGCTGAGTTCAATCAATCACGCTAATGAATCACTTCTACGCTGATGGAAAATTATTATACCAGGTCAGCTGTTAAATTGTTGAATAAAGTATATCTACAATCATTTTGATAGTTTTCTTTAGAATTCTAGTGACAGCTGTCAAATTATTTTAATTATTATAGGTACAGGTTAACTGTCATATCGACCATTCTTAATAATTTTGACAAATAAGCATTTCTAACCACTGTTGAATGAAATTTTTCGAACAGATCGAAACTATTTTGTAGTTTTGACAGCTGTCAAATTATGGATACAACTATTCTAACCGTTATTGCATCAATTCAACAATTTTCACAAAGCCGTCAAACTACAAAACTGTCAACCGTCAAATTATTAGTTGAGTTACAATCAATCACGTTAATGAATCACTTCTACGCTGATGGAAAATTATTATACCAGTTTTTAGATATTTTGACATTTCTGTGACTTAATTCCGCTAACAGCTGTCAAATTTTTAAATAAAGTATATCTACAATTATTTTGATAGTTTTCTTTAGAATTCTAGTGACAGCTGTCAAATTATTTTAATTATTATACGAGTTAACTGTCATATCGACCATTCTTAATAATTTTGCAAACAAGCATTTCTAATGACTGTCGAATGAAAATTTTCGAACAATAATCCTGGAGGTTTGTTTTGTGGATGCCTCGCATTCAGATTACCAACCATGATGATGATCGGATTATCTGTCGCTGAAACATTCTGATGTCTACTGGGATCACCTCCACCATCCCCTCCAGCTTAATTTAACCTGCTGTCAAATTATTTTTACTATTATACCAGTTTTTAAATATTTTGACATTTCTGTGACTTAATTCCGCTAACAGTTGTCAAATTTTTTGAATAAAGTGTATCAACAATCATTTTGATAGTTTTCTTTAGTATTCTAGTGACAGCTGTCAAATTATTTTAATTATTATAGGTACAAGTTAACTGTCATATCGACCATTCTTAATAATTTTGACAAATAAGCATTTCTAACCACTCTCGAATGAAAATTTTCGAACAGATCAAAACTATTTTGTAGTTTTGACAGTTGTCAAATTATGGATACAAATATTTTAACCGTTGCTTCAATTCAACAAGTTTCACAAAGCTGTCAAACTAGAAAACTGTCAAACGTCAAATTATTAGTTGAGTTACAATCATTCACCTTAATGAATGGAAAAATTATTATAACAGTTTTTAAATATTTTGACATTTCTGTGATTTAATTCCGCTAACAGCTGTCAAATTTTTGAATAAAGTATATCTACAATCATTTTAATAGTTTTCTTTAGAATTCTAGTGACAGCTGTCAAATTATTTTAATTATTATACGAGTTAACTGTCATATCGACCATTCTTAATAATTTTGACAAACAAGCATTTCTAACTAACTGTCGAATGAAAATTTTCAAACAGGGCAAAACTATTTTGTAGTTTTGACAGCTGTCAAATTATGGATACAACTATTTTAACCGTTATTGCATCAATTCAACAATTTTCACAAAGCCGTCAAACTACACAACTGTCAACTGTCAAATTATTAGTTGAGTTACAATCAATCGTGTTAATGAATCACTTCTACGCTGATGGAAAATTATTATACCAGTTTTTAAATATTTTGACATTTCTGTGATTTAATTCCTCTAACAGCTGTCAAATTTTTGAATGAAGTATATCAACAATCATTTTGATAGTTTTCTTTAGAATTCTAGTGACAGCTGTCAAATTATTTTAATTATTATACGAGTTAACTGTCATATCGACCATTTTTAATAATTTTGACAAAATAAGCATTTCTAACCGCTGTCGAATGAAAATTTTCGAACAGATATGAAATTATCGAAACTATTTTGTAGTTTTGACAGCTGTCAAATTATGGATAGAACTAATGTGCCATCGAAAAAACATAATTGGTGTAGGCTATGTAAATGGTTTGATCGTTGCTTTAGTTACCCTACCACATAATGACATTTATTATTTGACATTTTATTGTAACCAAAGTTTATAACCTCCAAGTTAAATGTCAAGGAATAAATGTCATTATGTGAAAGTGGCTAAAGTAACAATCCATTCATAGCCTACTCTAATTATGATTTTTCAATGTGTCTATATTTTAACCGTTGCATCAATTCAACAATTTTCACAGAACCGTCAAACTACGAAACTGTCAAACGTCAAATTATTAGTTGAGTTACAATCAATCACGTTCAGAATCACTTCCACGCTGACAGAAAAACGTTTCTGTTCAAAGAGGTCGTTAATTACGGCGTTTTGGCGACAGGAGCTACTGGATATCCTTGTCAATAGACTTATCAGCAGGCGTCGTGGAAATCCTACTTTAAAGTGAATTTCAAACTTCAAATTTGTCAAATTTATGTCTAACTTCACGATGTTATTGTTAAAAGATACATAAACATTACAGTATTGCCAATAATATTACAAATAATGGACTATATTTTTAAAGTTTGACAGCTGTCAAACAAGTATTGGAATGGAAGCCTAAATTTTTTTAGTCAGATTTAATTTTATTGTACGATTCAGAAGTATAACTTTTATAAACACATTTCAACATTATACAGATTAAAATTAAAACAGCAGCAGCTACAACAAAGATAAATCCGAACAAGTCCAAATTCTCACGTTGATAGATGTTCATATCTCTGGTTCTGACCGATAGATGGCTTAAATTTTTATGCGTAAAGTGTATTCAATCCAATACACGGCTCTTTCCAGGGTGTTTCCTTTTTTGATCGAAATAATTCAGAAGTTCTCTTCATATTATCCTTGTATCTAAAATAGAGATCGTTATTAAGAATTATTACGAAATTTTGAAAGGTGAATACAAACATTGGATTGTTTAAGACGTCGTTAATACTTTCGTATAAAGTCTCTTCATTTAAATCTCGCATAAATAGTCTCCTGCCCAATCTTCTGACTTGCATTTTTTTCTGCATTATTTAATTGGTCCATAAACAAGGGATTCCCAAGAACTGGAACACCGTGGTACATCCTTCTCTTGTACTTAACCCACCGCTGTGAGTTATGAATAATTTTACATTTTTATGTCCTAAAATTATTGATTCCGATCAATTAATGAGAATATAATTTGGTACCTAATATGTCGTTTTGTTGATACCATTTCTTAATTATAACATTTTTCGGAACATCTTCTAAGTCATCACCATCATATTTCCATAAAATTATTTCTTTTAATTTCCCAAAAGTGTTCAAGAAGATTTTCTTCTTTTCTGGACTCAAACCAGATGGGTCTATATTAGTACCAAATGAGAAATATATCACACCTTGCTTAGCGTTGTTTAAAATCTTCAAAAGATCCTGTGCAAATTAAAAAAATTATTTAATTAAATTATCCATTCAAAATACTCACATTAGGTAATTTTGACGACCGCTTAGTGTGAAGCCCGCCTACTGGGATTATATTAGGCGCTAGAGGGATAGCAAAATCAACCGTCGCGTCATAATTTGCTAAGAGAATCTGAAATTGCCGCTCAACCTTATCAAATTCAACAATATCTCCACCGAATCGTTTCTGGGCAAGTTCGTACATAACCTTCATGTTTTTCCACTTGTAATAGTACTCACACAGATTCATGAAAGTATTCTCCAATCTTTGCCAAAACGTCATCTGATCTGTATAGGTCGTATAGATGATTGGAAAGAACGAATAAAATTGACTACCGATTGCGTCCAAAATATACGGTGGTAACGCGAATGGTGATAAAACAACTACAGGGGGATTGCCGAAATATTCAATTAACGGGTAAAAGTAATGTCCGCAAACTATATCGAAGATTATCAGATCGAATGCGTCTTTCGGATAACTCAGGAAGCCTTTCTAAAGCGTTGGAATTCAAGTCCAAGTCCGCGAAAGCTAGGATATAGTCCCAGAGAAGTTGAAGGTCTTCTAATGGTGTATTTTTGTTATATAATAATTGTTGATGTTTAAGGTTTCGTATACTTGATCCATGCCTAGAACAAAGAGATCAAAATTTTGATCACATGCTTAAAATTTATTAAAATAAACAAACGAGATTCAACAACAAGGTGAGACAAAATAAAAACGAAGATGTCCAATAACGTCCTGGAGGTGTGTTTTGTGGACGCCTCGCATTCAGATTACCAACCATAATGATTAATGATCGGATTATCTGTCGCTGGACCTCCACCATCCCCTCTCAGCTTAATTTAAGCTGCTGTCAAATTATTTTAACTATTATACCAGTTTTTAAATATTTTGACATTTTCTAATCCCGCTAAGTGCTGTCAAATTTTTGAATAAACTGTTCCAACAATCATTTTGCGGTTTTTATTTAGAATTCTAGTGACAGCTGTCCAATTATTTTAAGTATTATACGAGTTAACTGTCATATCGACCATTTTTAGTAATTGTGACAATTCTAACTATTAAAATCGTCTTTGTAGCTGTCAAATTATAAAAAACAGTCATTTCTAACTGCTGTCAAATGAAAATGATCAAAACTAGTTTGTAGTTTTGACAGCTCTCAAATTATGGATACAACGATTTTAACGGTTAGAGCAGTTCAAAAATTTTCACAAAGATGTCAAACTAAAAAGATTATTTTTTAAATTATTTTAACATTTCGATTTGTTTACATCCCATTAGCAGCTGTCAAACTTTTTAACGAAGAATTTTAAAAATCATATTAATAATTTTGTTAAAATTCTAGTGACAGCTGTCATATTGTTTTAATTATTACACCCAGTAACTATTATATCGGCCATTCTTAATGATTTTGACAATTATAACTATTAAAACCATGTTAGCAGCGTCAAATTGTGAAAACAACCATTTTAACTTCTAAAGCCATGAAAAATTTTCAAACAGTTCTGAAGATATCAAATTATTTTGTAATTTTGACAGCTGTCAAATTATGGATACAACTATTATAATTGGTAGGTACAGCTATTCAAAATTTTTTCGGAAAGCCGTCAAACTAAAAAAACTATTTTTTAAATTATTCTGACATTTCAAACTGTTTAATTTCCGTTAAGAGCTGTCAAATCTTTTAACAAAATATCTCGAGAACCATTTTGATAGTTTTATTTAGAATTCTAGTGACAGCTGGCAAATTATACTTTAACTATTATACTAGGTAGTCAATTCACATATATCGGCCGTTTTTATTAATTTTGACAATTTTAATTATTAAAATCCTCTATAGTAGCTGTCAAATTATGGAAAGAAGCATTTCTAACTGCTGCCAAATGAAAATTTTCGGACAGGTATGAAACTATCGATTTTTTTTGTAATTTTGGCAGCTGTCAAATTATGGATACAACTATTTTAACCGTTGCAGCAATTCAAAAATGTTTACAAAACTGTCAAACTAAAAAACTATTTTTTAAATTATTTTAACATTTCGAACTGTTTACATCCCGTTAGCATCTGTCAAAATGTTTAAAAACGAATATTGACAGCTGATTTTAATAGTTTTCTTAAAATTCTAGTGGCAGCTGTCAAATTATGAAAACGAGCATTTTTAACTTCTATCAAGTGAAAATTTTCGAGCGGATATGAAACTATGAAATTATTTTGTAATTTTAATTGCTGTCAAATTATTAATTGCTACAGCTATTCAAACATTTTCAGAAAGCCGTCAAACTAAAAAAAACATTTTTTTAATTATTCTGACATTTCTAACAAAATATCTCCAGAATCATTTTGGTAGCTTTATTTAGAATTGTAGTGACAGCTATAAAATTATCTTAAATATAATATCAATTAATTGACATGTCGGCCGTTTTTATTAAAATTTTTGACAATTCTAACTGTTAGAATCCTCTTAGTAGCTGTCAAATTATGGAAAGAAGCATTTCTAACTGCTGTCAAACGAAAATTTTCGGGCAGATATGAAACTATCGAATTGTTTTTGCGGTTTTGACAGCTGTCAAATTATGGATACAACTATTTCAACCGTTGCAGCAATTCCAAAATTTTTCACAAAGCTGTAAAACTAAAAAACTATTTTTTAAATTATTTTAACATTTCGAACTGTTTACATCCCGTTAGCGGCTGTCAAATTTTTTACGAAGAAGTTTAAAAATCATATTAATAGTTTTATTAAAATTCTAGTGACAGCTACCAAATTATGAAAACAAGCATTTTTAACTTCTATCATTTTGCAATGTTTACAGCTGTCAAATTATGGATACAACTATTATAATTGGTACAGCTAATCAAACAGTTTTCGGAAAGCCGTCAAACTAAAAAACTATTTTTTAAGTTATTCTGACATTTCGAACTGTTTAATTCCCGTTAGCAGCTGTCAAACTTTAGAAAAATATTAACAAGAATTTTAAAAATATTTAGAATTCTATCTCGACAGTTGCCGTCAAATTATCACCATTTTTTTAACTATTATACCAGTTAATTGACATGTCAAACTGTTTTTATTAATTTTGACAATTTTTTTATTAAAATATCTTAGTAATCTGTTGATAGCTTTATTTAGAATTCTAGTGACAGATGTCAAATTATTTTAACTATTATACCAGTTAATTGACATGCTGGCCGTTTTTATTAATTTTGACAATTCTACCTATTACAATTCTGTTATAACTATTCAAATTGTTTTAAGAAAGTCATTTCTAACTGTTTCAACTGTTATAAGTATTCAAACATTTTGAGAAAGCCGTTGAAACTATTTAAAAATGAAGGATCGGAATCTTGACTAACCTTGAAAGTACAAAAATTCAGAATTTTTTCCTAACCCTGTATATATAAATTATGACTAAGTAACGATGCAGTAATATTGATATAAAAAATAATAATGATAAATAATAATTAAATAACAAAAATATTAAAAAAAATTCTGTCAGAAGTGGGATTCGAACCCACGCCCTCAGAGAGGACCAGAACGCTCGGGACCCGTATGAAATGCACGGGCAAGGTTAACCTTGAGTCTGGCGCCTTAGACCGCTCGGCCATCCTGACAGTTGTGAAGTCCTCTTTTTCTAAATTTCATCTCTCGCATTAGGCGATCTAATTTTAGCTTCGCTTCAACCGAAATAGCACGTTTTAAAAATATATTTCGAATATTGATTGAGTTTGCGTTTATATGTTAATTGTATGTATATTGTTTACCTGTAATTTTTAAAACTGTATAATTTATAGACTTAATTTTAGCTTCTTCGTGTCCAATTAGCGTTATATTGTGTCGTTTTTCTAAAAGTCCACTAACTAATACTTCGTTCCATATATGATGGCTGGGTGACGCGACCGGCGACACAAATAAAATGTTAGCACAGTCAACACTTGCCCCGATGAAATAGTGCATTAAGATAGCTCTAAGAAACATGTTTAATGCTGGTCTAATATCAAATGAATCTCAATGTTAGATTTAATACCTATTAGTAGAGTTTATTTTCGAAAATAATAATACCCACTTAGATTATAATACGTCGGTTCTCCTAGTCCTATTGCGGTTATTGCAAAATTGTCACATCACGCAATTGGAGAAGCATCTGCATGAATCTATTACTGTAATAGATGGTAGAGCTAAAATAATGATGATGTACGATTAGGGTGATCACGAATAGGATGACTTGTTAAAATCTAAAGTAGTTCTGAAGATGTTTTCATCGATGATTATACTAAATTTTGATGCTTGAGGTTTTTGTCTAAACAATG